>PVIU01002090.1:0-164375 GCA_004026605.1 Ondatra zibethicus | reverse complement strand
ACCCCTTTGGATGTCAGTGTGGTGATTTCTCAGATAATTGGGAAACAACCTTTCTCAAGACCCAGTAATATCACTTTTGGGTATATATCCAAAGAATGCTCAATCGTGCCACAAGGACATGTGCTCAACTATGTTCATAGAAGCTTTGTTTGTCATATTCAGAACCTGGAAACAACCTAAATGCCCCTTGACCGAAGAATGGATAAGGAAAATGTCTTACATTTACACAATGAACTACTACACAGCAGAAAAAAATAATGACATCTTGAATTTTGCAGAAAAATGGATGGAGCTAGAAAACATTATCTCAAGTGAGGTAACCCAGACCCAGAAAGACAATTATCACATGTACTCACTCATAGGTGGTTTATAAACATAAAGCAAAGAAAACCAGCCTACAAACCACAATCCCAGAGAACTTAGACAACAATGTGGACACTAAGAGAGACTTACATAGATCTAATCTATGTGGGAAGTAGAAAAAGACAATATCTCCTGAGTAAATTGGGAGCATGGGGACCTTTGGGGAGGGTAGAAAGGGGAAGGGGAGAGGCAGGCAGGGGAGCAGAGAAAAATGTAGAACTCAATAAAAATAAAAAAAACAGTGTAAAAAGCTGCCCTATATAAAAAAGAAAAGCAAACAAACACACACACATATATATGTATATGTATATATATTATTTGGGTGTAAAAGCATCAGAAATTATTTTAGCTGAGATGGGAGACTGAAGTACATGCATCTTTTGATTATTCTAAGTAGCTATAAACTGATATTATTTCATCTTGAGCCATCTCAGGACTGCAGGGGTCTTGGCTGATGCTGCTTGTCACATTGTGTTTAAGTTTACTAGGATGACAGGAAGGTCCATCTCTGATTCACAGGACAGGTCCTACAGCACGGGTCAACTGCGGGCACAGACCATTGCAGCCATCCTAAGCTGTTCATTGTCTCTTTGAAGGTCAACCTTGGCTAAGCATGCATTGCCTTAGGGTGTGTATGAAGGTGTACAATGTCTGGCAACAGCTTTCCAGAACATTTTTGGATGAATTTGAAAGATACAGCATCCAAAAATAGTCTGGAAGCAGTGAATAGTGAACCCAGTCACCTACTTTGTGAGAAAGAAAAATCCCCCAAAGTAACCAAAATAAACAGAGTTCTGACACTGACCAGTGACTTGGATACATTGGCCAAGGCAGAAAGGAAGGGAAGGACTGGAGACGGTGCCATCCAGAAACAGGATATATGAACACAGAAACCCTTTGTGAAGATGTTAGTGTCATGTGTTCATTCTTATCAGGACCCAGGAAGAAACACTGGCAAAGCAAATACACACAGTTATGCCAGCATGACATTCTCAGCACCTCAAAAAAGACAGAAATTGTGAGATTAGATGGAAGGGAGGTAAGGATGTGAGAAATTCAGATTAAATAGCTAGCATTGAATAGCCTTTGTAGAACTTAATTTTTCTTTCTTTTTCATTTTTATTTTATGTGTATTAATGTTTTGTCTGTGTACCATATGTAGGCCCAGTACCCAAAGAGGCCAGAAAAGGGTATCAGCTATCCCAGAACTATAGGTACAGATGATTTTGAGCTGCCATATCGGTGCTAGAAACTGAACCTAGGGCCTCTAGTTGAGCAACCAGTACTCATAACCACTGAACAAACTCTCCGGCTCTGGAGGAAAGCCTTTCTGGATAGAGGATCTTGAAAATGAGAATGAGGCGTTCCTCTGAAGAGTACGAGAAAGAGCAGGATGGGAGAAGGGAATCAGGCAGGGCAGGGTGGGGTCAATGGGTTGAAAGCTGAGTTTTCACGTGGGCCAAGGTGACAGAAGGGAGATGGCATCAGAAGAGACATTTCTTCAGGCAATGGGATATGCCAGGATCTTAATTAAAGACTAATGGAAAATTTTTGAAATGTTTTAAGCAGATACGTGACATGATCCAATTAATACATTTTTTGTTCCTAAAGATTCTGGCTTACCTCTAAGTCGAGAACAGGGTAGGAGGATCAGTTAGGAAGCTCCCCTGATTGCATTTAGGTAACAATCCAAGTCACACAGGACCTCACCTGTCTTGTGAATGGGTTCCATTGTCTGTCCCTGTGGAGGCAGTAGTTGAGGAGGTGGATGACACATCCTTTTTCTCACAGCTGGTATTCCAGTGTCTGACACTGTGTGACCTTCTCCTTCTCCAAAACATGTGGCCTAGAATTCTCCTAGCTCAGCAAGCGCAGCACTGGGGCAACGTCACTAGACTATGCCGGTGCCAACTCTCCGAGTATCTTTTCCCACATCGCATCCTTTGAAAGCTGAGTTCTACTAACCGGTCTTCGTTCCTAATCTAACACTGAAGTAAAAAGAGAGATCAAAGAACCCCATGGAGATTCAATCTGCATGTTCCCATGTAACCTATGCATGGGGCTTCTTACACTGGATGGAAGCAAGGAAAAAGGCAGAATAAGTCCTCAGCTTTGACTGGTAGAATTGCCTGTGTGTTATTAGCACAGGGCAATATAATCCAAAGAAACACAGACTCCTCGAGAACATTCGTGACCATCACAGTCCATCACTTTACTACCTTAAAAGCCACCAATTAGGGTGGGGGGATGGCACATAATTTAGTGACTTTTCTTGGAAAGACACAAACAAGTCTATTCATCCCTGATAGGGCACCTATGACAGACCAAAGAAATGGTAGACCAAAGAAATGATGGCATCCAAGTGTGGCTTAATGAATCAGTGAGTTTACTGGGGTCATTTCAAGCATCTCAATGGCTGCTGAGATACAGGACAAGTCACTCAGCTTGGATGACCGCTCATGGAAGTTGTTGGGGGGTGGTAGTCTCCCTACACAATGTGCAGGCAGCTTGTAGGCAGGTTGGCCAATCAGAGCCTCTTCCCACCAGCAATTGTTGCTGTTTCTAGGGCCGTGGGGAGAGGCCCCCTGAATCATCTAAGTCTTGGCAGCTTCATAACTCTTGCAAGTTTCACTTACATTCTGAGGCATCTCTTTTCTCTTTGCAGTGAGAAAGAAGGGATTTTTTAGTTTGGAAAAAATCGTTGCGCTAAGTGCACTCACCTTGTTGGTGACTTTATAACTTGATTTCTTCTTGGATCTTATTAACCTGCCAAGATTATTAAATATTACTATTTCCCAGAAGAGAACAGATATGACATTTAACTATGTATACTTGAGTCACAATTTTCTCCATGCTGCATGAGCGCTATTTGCCATTTAGATACAAAAGACATCTAAAGGGAGTTTTAAAGCAATAATGGAAGTGTAGAACAATGTGACTTCTCATTTATAGATAGTGTTTTTGGTCAGAGATTTTCTCTCAGTTGTTGTGAAATTAGAAAAATATAGTAACTCACTGATATAAACTGCCCCACAGTATCTCAACTAAATCACAAAAAAGAGCAAAAGAAAAAGAAGTGTTATATGAAACCCCGATGCTTATTCCTTGAACTATAGTTTCTTATACATATGCATCAAATGTATATTTCCTGGGCTGAGGGTGAAGTTCAGCCATACAGTACTTGACTACCAGCAAATACAAAGAAATGCAAGAATAAGTTTATATTGATGTGTCAAGACTTAGAAGGAAGACTATTCTACAGACCAAGAGGCAGAAATTTTGTGATGTCTTTAAAATGCACATTTTGGTTTAAGTTGGAGGTTTTATTAAAGGTATTTTGATGTATGCTTAAGCATGAGGGTTAGGAGAAAAGAGGTGCTCAGAAGAAAGTCATATATAACATTTCCTCCAGTGGGAGCTGCCCTTTTAGATTTTCTTATAGAGTTGTTGTGACTGGGTTTCTGTGAAAGATGTTATAATATGCTTAGGGACAATTCTGAAAGGTTGATAAAGGTTTGGGGTTTGGCTAATAAATTAGAACAATTTTGGTTTGACCATAAGTTAAAATCTGAAAAAAACAGCATAGAACAACTTCAGGGACAATAATTTATGGCAATAACTGTTAATATATTTAAGTTACTGTTGTGTTAAATTTGTTTGGAAATGAGGAATAAAATGGACTAAATCACATTCATCAAATAGCCCAAGCTATAAACGTATACAAATTTGTGTATGTCAAAATGCTTGGTGAATTTTGGATTCATTATAATCTAACCTGGTCATGGCCTGACTCTGTTCTTTTTCTGACAAAAACAGATAATCTGGGCTCAGAAACCCCTGTTTCTGATGTAATCAGGACCCTGCATAGAAAACTTTCTGTAATACTAGTGGCAGCTAGCCACGGAGGATAACGGCAGTGAACTGAAAACTCCATCCAGGGCTCTAGGCCTTATAAACCTCTTCACTCAGTCTGACGTCATGCTATGAAGTCCAGCCTTGAGATTTCCTAGGGACTCTCCTAAAAGCCCACACAATCCACCCATAATGCACATGCTTACAGGAATCCAAACACAAGCAGAACATTTAAAACTGTTCTACTCAGTAACTAAGATGTGATCGCCTCCATACGTGGTTTCATTGAGTGAGTCACTGGAGTGCAGTTATCAGCCTAACCTAAGAATTTTATGGATTGAACCAGTTGAGATCTTGTTTCCATCTAAGCACCAACTGCTCTAAATATATTGCCTTTTCTCTGAAGTCAGATGAAGTCCTGAGTTGTGTTTGCTAGCCTCCCAGCAAGTTGCACCACCAAATATTTCATGGGTTTTGTGAGACTATCTGTGCTATCAAAAATACTCTATGCTTGTCCTAGGAAGCATATAATCCTAGGGGGAAAGTATTGTGTTCCTGAAGTAGCTGTTGGCTATCCAGTGGCATTTCCTTCTGAATTTTGTCAAAAGGCATATGAATTATTGTATGTGAATATATACGCGTGTGTGTGATGTTCATAGAAATGCCGTTCTACTTTTGAGCTTTGTGTTAGGAAATACCTTATATTCTAGCAACAGATTGTCATTTTTAATTGCTTCATGCCTACTTCCTGCAAGGGCTTCTTAGCCATTTCACTGTAGTGAACTGCACTTTTAATATTCATAATTGGAAGACTTATTATTTGTAGTAAAAGATAATATTACAATAGATATTGTCTCATAAATACATTTCTTTTTGTATTCAGTTAACATCTCAAAAACAAGCTTTCAAAAATCTTTGAAATAGTTTTGACTTACAAATATGTTTCCAAGGTACCCTGGGCATTCCTAAATGTTCTTTATCCACCTGCCATAGTAGATTTGAGGAGCTGTTTTCTTCATGTTTCGTATGACTTGTGTAATTTGTTTTGAACTTTTGCTAGTCAGTGACTTATTTGCTTTTACTGTCAGATTTGTAGCCCAGGGTCTCGTTGGACATGAGCACACACTCCTCTTGCCTCAGTCCTCCGAGAGCAGAGAATGCCAGCCTGCACCACATGACTTGCACGCCTGGCACACATTTCCAAATGAACATGAACTGTGCTGCAGGCTCTATGCAGATGCCCCCAGGTCTTACAGTGATGTACGACCTCCTGCTTTGGGAAAGGTAGGATGTCACACATCGGTCCCCAGTTCTTTCACTGGCTGTGACTTGAACCAGCATCTCAGACTCTCTTGTACTTCAAAATCACAAATGTTTAGATATTCAAGAAGACTATCCAAAATTGGTGGCACATGTTTGCCACATATCAAAGGTGCATGAGGACACTGTCGTCCTTTCGGGATTTCAACCGAATAATTCTCTTTTTCAAAAGAGTAGATGAGTTATTCTTCTTGCCTTTGTGTTACTTTGACAAAAGCAGCAGAGAGGGTTTAGGCCTAGGCTCACAGTTCAAAGCACACTCTATTGCGGGAGCTTAAGATCGCCAGTGACAGTCTCTGGGAAAGAACTGCCCCTCTGCGTCTGGTCATTTCATGTCAGAGCCGAAGGGAAATGGGATATCCGAAGGGAAAAGGGACTTTCCACTTCTTTCTCGGGTGGCTCAGGATGTACTTCTCTTTGAGTCCACGGAAACTGTGCTGTATAAAGCCAGGACTTACTTATTTCCAGGGAATTTTTGTGCATCCCCTGAGATACTTGAGCTGGACACTTGGCAGGTTTAAACGCTGTGAAGGTGATAGGGCATTGTTTCATTCCTTTTTTCCTGATTAGGTAACATAATTATGTGGCATTGACTTAAATGGCTTACTTCCCAAACTTCTGCTCACCACCCATCTCTCCAACAACTCAAACAGTTCCAACCTATTGTTAGATTTTTAAAGCCAGGTCCTGGCCCTCAACGCTGGCTGCCTGAGATGTGAACGGCAAGACCTTGTTTACCTCATCCCTGGAAATCATTCAACGAAGGATCTAAATGAAATTGGAAGAGGCACCCGTTTCTCTCTTATCCATTAGAACTTAGAGAACTGATGGGGGACCTAGCCAGACCTTACTATATTTTCTAATTTGGGCTGAAAAGACTTTCAGATGTGCTGAACATGTAGGAGTCTAGGTGGAGATCGTAAAGAAGAAGCTTCGGGGAATCATAGATTGAGCAGACAACAGTGAGAGCAATAGAACTAAAACGAAGACTGAATTTAGTAAAAGCCTCCATTCTAAACATTATGCCTATTGTTCTAATGCTACCACCTCGACGTCTAGGATTCACAAATGAAGTAGAAACTCAAAGGGAAACTGACTCATCCAGGGACAGCCCAGCAAGTCAGAGATCGCAGTTTCAGCCCCCAAACTGTCTGATTCCACCCAGCACTTCTCCAAAATAGTAAAAGTGTCTGGCTTCACTCATAGTTCTTTCTTGGAGGAAAAGGGACTTGTTTCTTTCCAAAAGTCCATCAATCCTATTTATCCCGCTGTCAGCCTTTTAAGATACATTATCAATAGATGTTAGGTTGGAGTGTTAACGTTGGGGGCTTACCTTTGTGAGCAAAACAACTTTTATTTGTGTTAATTATTTTTTTTTCTGACAGACAGTATGAAAGAAATCACTTCTTTTCCAGAAGTGTACTGGGACTTGGAACACTGGTGTGAATAATTTTCTTTTAAGGACAAAGTGACTCTCACATATTAAGTGGGGAAAATAATATGCAATGTGATGTCAGAAAAGCAAGATCTATGACTCTAGAATTGTGATTCTTTGTATCCTTAACAGCATCAACAACAGCAAAACTCCAAGAAATTTGCATGTGTGTGGAGTCCAGGGGCTTTTGCAGAAGGAAAGGAGAACTAACAACTCACATGAACAGCTGTTTCTCACCTCCCTTGACAAGCGAAGAAGAGCGGGTGCTCAAAAGAAGAAACCCTGCGCTCCCCATCAGAGTCTTAATAATCACAATTATTGGAATCAATTGAACCAAACCTCAAAGCAGAAGGGAAAACAGAGGTAGGGGTTAAAGGAGGACAGCGAGGAGGAAGAGGAGGAGAAAGAAGAGGAGAAGGCCAAGAACAAGTGTGAGAAGGAAACAGAATGGCCCAGATCTATCAAATCGTTCCACTTTCCCCCTGTAAACGTTGAGAAACACAAGCCCGTCAGGGCCTGGCACACGGCAGGGCCATCCTCTCAGAGCATGATGCTGGGCCCATTGCTTTATTATTTCTTAATTAGCAAGAACTAAAAGTGGACCATTGCCATTGCAGAAGCCAACACGTGTGTCTGTGGCACCATACAACTGGTTTGCAGCCTAAAAAGCAAACCCTGGTTTCTTTGCATTTGACCTTCATCCTTTGCCTTTGTTTGCCTGCTTGGCTGACGAGTTGCAAATGAATTGATAACCCAGGTGGGCATCTATTGCAGTATACCAGCGCTATGTTGTTACAGTAAAGCATGTACCTATATTTTAACATCAGTGTTCCATTTGAAGGAGACTCAGTGAGCTATTCAACTGAGTATAGGACAATCCTGATTTTGCAGAGGTAACTTAGGTACAAAAAAAGAGTATGTGAAATCAGTGTCCTGATGCAATAGCTCTTCCCGCAGCTTAAAAGCATGTTCAAAGAGAGTGACTATTTCTGGCTCGTATGCATCACTGGCTGCACAAGGTGATTTTGCTGTGCATTATTCTTTAATTATAACTGCGCCATAGCCATCTGCTCCACTCCATTCCCTAATTATAGATGCAAAAAGCATTTCACAACTCCCACCCATAAAAAAGATCTGAGGGATTTCATGGCAGGCTTGCTCTGATCACCTCCCGCCTCTTTTGGTCTGTGGATGCTCCCTTCAACGGTACATCTAAACAGACCCAGGGAATGCTTGGGATATAGTGATCGCTGCCTAAGACTTGGGTGTCAGAACTCTTTCCATCCATTTGACATGTGCTTCTTCCTGTATTATGTCCATGTCAGCTAGCCTTTCCTGTGCAGTGGTCAAACACAACATCCTGTTCAGTTTCCTTTCCACAGGCATTGTTCCTACCATTTTAAAGTTCGTTCTCGTATTTGCTGGGCCATCACTTTAAACATCTTTCCAACGCCTGTGTTTTCAGTGGAGAGAAGAGATTCTGAGGGATTTCTAGTTTGCTTCTAGGTGAAACAATTGATAGACTTGAAGGTATCACTGTAGGCTTAGGCTCATAATCCCACCACTATAGTTTCCCTGTGTCTAAAAAGAAATTAGGTAACACAAATTGGCAAGGGAAAATGTATTTGTCTGTGGTTGCGCCAAACCAGGGGAACAGTCTAATTTCCATGCCTTGCTTGTGGTCATCTTCTAATCTATAGAAAGCAAGGAGACAAAGGCTGGGGCACATACACATTGGGCTATAGAACCAGCCCTTCTCTGGGACAAAGGAGATCTGGGATTGCTCATCTTATAAAGACACTTTTTTTTTGTTCAAGTCTCAGTCTAGGAAAACAGAGTTGTTAAAGATTCCCCCATTGTTGAAAGAGAAAAGAAAATCAGATTATTGGGATGTAAGGTTCCCACCTATTACTGGTCTGGAAGGGTTCTTTGTCTCTAAGGCCATTCGTCTGACAGGTGTGGAGTGAAAAGCCTATAGTAGTTTCCTTTGGAACTCAGTTTTAGCTCAGATTCCCAGCACGCCGGTTAAACGCATTAGTTTCATGAGTGAAAACGTTACTGAAATGGGGGCACAAATGCGTCTCTTCCAGGACGTCAGCATGGGTGCATGGATAGTAGATCACATCTGCAGATTCTGAGTCTCACTTCCCCATAGTCACTGCTTCCACGCGTCATCTGAAATCCCCTCTCGGCTCCCAGAGCTGTAACTGGGGCCACTTCCCACTGTTTCACAAGAGTGCCACACACTGCTCAGTGACTTGTGTGATAGATGGAACCTGATCGTGACAGGACTGTGAGAGAGACACACGGGACAACGGCGTGCTCTCCTCACTGCCCTGCAGTGTACCTGTTCATCATTTGCATAATGCCACTGATGGGGGGATCAAGTAAATATTTTGGGCAGGATGACCCCTTCACTTCTGAACTTGTGCATAAGAATTTGAACACGACTCACAATAGGAAAAACAGAATTGTTAAACTAAATAAGTGGTTTTAGCAACACTCTGAAGATAGGATGTTAACTTTATGTCTTAAACTTCTCCAACTGTCAAACTCAAGATCTTCGGATGAGTCTGGTAGCTTTTCTATTTTTCCACTGTTTCTACATCAGTCTGCTGACTCCTAATGTGTGTGTTAGGGAAGCTGAAGGTGATTTACTGTAGTCCCAAAGAAGGACACTGGAGGAGGACAAGACGTTTGGGACATATAATCTAGCGTGTGAGTTGAATGCCTCTCTGGACCTACATCTGAAGTTTCTGAAGAATCCATGAGTATATGTGGACTTTACTGTGGGCTGAAAGGGAAAGACTTTATAAATTCCAAAGTTCTTTCCCCCCCATTATTGAATTTCTAATAAATACAAAATCTAGCTATTTATAAGATTACTGTTCAAGAACAGCCACGTCTCTAAAAGAAAATACTCAGTTTGGATCACAGGAAGTCATGTGACATCAACTGTAATAACAGAAATAAACAGTGACTTTCTAGGCAGAAGCTTCTTATTAAAAATATCTAGTGAAAAATATCCATTCCTAAGGTGACAGAAATAAGACACCCTAAATTCCAGCATATGCTATACTGATTAGTGATTCAATTAGATTCCCTGTGTAGCAAAGACAGCTGCATCAGATGTTATGTTTGATTCATAATGTACATTCACATTTTCATGTGTGCTGGTCTCAAATTTTTATTTGTGGTGGTCTCAAAAGTATCAAAGTTGATAAATATTAATTTGAAATTACCAGATTCTACAGATATCTTTTTGCTTCTTATTGAGTTTACCTTTAGGAAGTCCTTAATAACTAATTCATTCAAGAGTCCATTAACATGTATTTGGGAGCTTTAATAATTGTAGCTCTAACATTAACCAGGCCACCTAGGACAGTATAGAGGGGCATGCATTGCAGGGACTAAGTGGATTTAGCAGTAGACTGCCTGCTTTGACTCCCTGACATGTACTTGTACTTGTCAGACCTCAGGCAACTTTTTTTTTATTTTTCTCCCCCATAAAGTGATAGGATTGATTTTTTTGAACAGGATCTTTCAGCTAAACATAAATAGACTGCAGTTCTCCAACCTGCTCAGGAATGGTTTTGGAAGAGCTGAGTATTCATTTTGAAGTAGGAAAAAAATGGTGTAATGACAACAAAAAAGACCCAGGGAATAGTATAAATGTGCTTGAACTAGAGCTGTGGAGGTGGGTTAGTGGCTAAGAGCACTTGTTATATACTCATAACAAACTGAGTTTGAATCCATAGCACCAACTCAGAAGGCTGGTTGACCAGTTGGCCTGGCTGAAAACTGGCAAGTTGAAGGTTCAGTGAGAAAAATCTTTCTACATTTCTCAAGGGGATAGGGCAGAGTGATAGAATAGAACACCAGATGTCCCCCTACATGCTCACTCAGGCACACACACACACACACACACACACACACACACACACACACACACACACGGGGAGAGAGAGAGACTCAGTTGTTGGGGAAATTGATATTGGGTTTATAACTTTGTCCCAAAACTAGAAAACTTTCCTTAAAAAATTAGTACCTCTAAAATTTGGATTAGCATTATAGAATCTGCTAATGGTTTGTTGCTTGGTAAATTCCTCAATCTGAACCCCCAATAGTTTCTAAGAGAGAAACTGCCCGTCTGGCTTCCGGGAGCACCACTGTGATTGTGGCTCACTCACTCCTGGCATCAACTTTTAACTCTAATTCCAAACAATATTTGTACAGATGTAGGAGTTGTTTATAAGGCCTCCATACTTTTACCTTTAGTCCTTAGCCATTTCAGTAGTTAAACAATCCCCCTGCTCACTTCTCTACCTGGTGAAATACTGCTTTCTACTTGGTTATCTTTAGTATCTCCTGTGTACAAACAGCATCTTTCTTCCACACACACAAAATAAAATGTCACAGTGAACGTGGAACTCAATAGTTGTGCTTTTATTGTTTTTAAGACTTAGAGCTCTCACATCAGGCTTGTAATATTTCATTTTAAATGCCTTCAAATATTTGCTTTATGTCTGAAGCCCAGGCTCGATATTCAGCCAAGGCTGGCCTCGATTTTCTACCTTCATGCCTTAAGCCTTGAACACATACTATTAATAGTTAAACTGTCTTCAGCCAGAAGGTTCACATAATCCAAACTATGCTAACATGGAAAACTGAAGTTACTCAAACAAGGTTAAACATGTAAGCGGATGTTAATCAACAGTTCCTGTGGAATTCAAGTTAGTAATAACCTGTATAAAATTTCATTTGCCTTCAATGTTAATATTTTCTGGTTTTATTTTATTTATTTATTTATTTTTATTCATTTGTTGGTTTTACATCTCAGCCATCACCTACCCCTCACCCTCTCCTTCAGACCCTACCCCCACCTCTGCTCCTACCCCCCACTGCAATCTCCTTCTCTTCCTTCTCTATCCAGGAAAGGGTAGGTCTCCCATGAGTATCAATGAAACATGGTATGTCAAGACTAAGCACCTCCTCATGTATTAAGACTAGGCAAGGTAACCCAGTATGGGGACTAGGGTTCCAAAAGCCTGTAATAGAGTCAGAGGTAGAGCCGCTGTTCCCTCTGTTAGGAGTGGCACAAGAGGACTAAGCTACACAATTGTAACATATGCAGAGTACTTAGGTCACTCCCGTGTGGGCTCCCTGCTTGTCTGTTCAGTCTCTGTGAGCCCATATGAACCCAGGGGAGTTGATTAAGTAAGCCTTTCCATGGAGACCTTGACCCCTCTGGCTCCCACACTCCTTTCTTCTCCTCCACAGTATTTTTGAACTCTGTCTAATGTTTGACTGTGGGTCTCTGCATCTGCTTCCATCAGTTGTTGGGTGGGACCTCTCTGGTGACAATTGGCCCAGGTACCTATCTGGTCACAGGGGACAACCAGTTTAAGCTACTGAACCGAAATGACACCCCCAGTACTACTACCCTTTAGCAATCCCATCTCTTGGTGTGCCCGCAAACTGATTGCTTGTGCTCCCATCCCCCACCCTCCCTCAGTTCACTCCTGAAATCTCTTCTATTTCAAAAACTTAGTTTCATAAAGTCCCATCCATTAATTGTCAATCTCTGTGCCTGTGCTATTGGAATTCTGTTTCTGAAGTTGTCTCCTGCACCAATGTGTTTGAGATTATTTCCCACTTTCTCTTCTATCAGGTTAAATATATATGAATTTATGGTGAGGTCTTTAATCCACTCGAATTTGAGTTTTGTGCAGGGTGATAAGTATGGAATGATTTGCATTCTTCTATATGCCAATATCCATTTATGCCAGCACCATTTGTTGAAGATACTTTCTTTTTTGTATTCTTTTTCTTTCTTTTTTAAATTTTATTTTTTAAAAAGAAAACAAACTATCCTTTATCATTTTATATGCCAGTCCCAGTTCCCACTCCCTCCCCTCCTCCCATTCCCTCCACCTTTCCTTCCACCCCACCCCTCATCCACTCCTCAGAGAGGGTAAGGCACATTGCTTTGAGGAAAGTCCAAGGCCCTCCCTATAAGAGTGTGATTAAAAATTGGAACAGAAGAAGTCAGAGTATCATAATTTGCATATGGCTTGATTATATACATAAGTGACCTTTAAAATTCCACCAGAAAACTCGTACAACTGATAATCACTTTCAACAAAGCAGCAATATACAAAATTAATACACACAAATTAGTAGCTTTTCTATAGACAAATGACAAATGAACTGAGAAAGAAATCAGGGAAACAATACCTTTCAGAATGGCTTCAAAAAAATTGAGGGGCTAACTCTAATAAAACAACTGAAAGATTTATATGATAAAAATTTTAAGGCACTGAAGAAAAAAATTAAAGGAGATATCAGAAAATGGAAAGATTTCTCTTGCTCTTGGATCAGTAGGGTTAATATAGTAAAACTGGTCATCCTACTAAAATGCAATACAATGCAATACTCATCAAAATTTCAATACAATTCTTCACAGATGTTGAAAGGGTAATTTTAAGTTCATTTTGAAGCAAGTAAACAATGAAATCCTAAATAATAAAAGCAAAAAGTATCACTGTCTCCTAGAGTAATAAAAACAGCTATAGTAATAAATACAACAAGGTATTGGTACAAAAAAGACGCATCCAACAATGGAACAAAATTGAAAACCTAGAAATAAATCCCTACATGTATCAGTACCTGGTTCTTGATAAATACACAGTGGAAAGAAAGAAGGCATCATCTTTAACAAATGGTGCTAATAAAAATGGATGGCTGAATGTTGAAGAACACAAATAGATCCATACTTACCATCCTGCATACAATTCAACTCCAATTTAAGGCTAGAAACAACAAATCTGGTAGAAGAGAAAGTTGAGAATAGTCTTGAACCCGTTTGCACAGAAAAAGACATTCTGAATATAATTCAGCTAGTATACTCACTAAGAGTGATTAATAAATGGGACTTCACAAAACTGAAAAGCTTCTGTATGGCAAAGGACATCATCAATTGAACAAAATGACAGCCTACAGAATGGGAAAAAACTTTATCAGCTATACATCCAATAGAGGGCAGTATCTAAAATATATAAATAACTGAAAAATTTACTTGAAGAAAACAGCCCAGTTAAAATTGGGATACAAATCTAAGCAGAATATTCTCAAAAGAGGAAACCCAAGTGGCTGAGAAGCACTTAAGGAAATGTTCCACCTACTTAGTCATCTGGGAAAGGCAAGTCAAAACTATTTTAAAATTTCACCTTACAGAATCAGAATGGCTAAGATCTATAATGCAAGTGACAGCTCATCCTGGTTAGAATGTGGAGCAAGGGGAACACTCCTCTTTTGGTGGGAGTGCAAACTTGAACAGTCACTATGGAAATCAGTGTTGCAGTTTCTCAGAAGTTGAGAATAGATGTACATCAAGATCCAGCTATACCATTCCTTGGCATATACCCAAAGGAAAATGGTTCATCTTACTACAGAATGACTTGCTCAACCATGTTAATCGCTGCTCTAATTACAATAGCCAGAAATTGGAAGCAACCTAGCTGTCCATCAATAGATGGATGGATAAAGAAAATGTGGTAGTTTATACAATGGAATATTACTCAGTCATTAATAAAAAGTAAATTCATGAAAGTTGGAGTAAATTTATGGAGTTAGAGAAAAAAATTCCTTAGTGAGGTGACTCAGACCCAAAAGAAATATATGGTGTATATTTGATTACATGTGGATATTAGCTGTTAAGTCTGTGATAAACAACTACACTCTGTGTAAGAACAGAAGTTAGGTATAAAGCAAGGGACTAGTGGGGAGAGATGGATTTCCATATGAAAGGGACTAGAATAGATAGTTATGGATGAACAGGATGGAAACTGGAATGGGAGGATCATTCCACCAAATTGGAAAATCTAGTGGGAAGGAAGAGGAGGGCAAAGAAAGGAATATAGGGAGGAACAGCGAAAACTAAGGCCACTTAAAGGATCATATGGAAACCTAATAATACCTATTTCTAACATAAATATATATCCAAAGGCAATCTAATGCAATCTAAATTGCCACAAATTGAAAGAGGCAGATCCCAACTGGACTTATAGTTTTATTCATTGCTATGTTACTACTGTTAATTTATTATGTTACTATTAATTTCATGTACTGAACAATCCTTGTCTCTCTGTAATAAATCCTACATTTTTGGTGCATGAACCTTTTAATGGACTGTTGTATGTTGCATTTACTAATAGGTTTTCATATATTTTTGGATTCACATGAATTAGATTTTCTGACTTGAACATTTACTTGAAATCAAAAAATGATTGAATTGTACTAGTTTGGGAATTAGCCTGCCATCCTTTTCTTGTTCCTTAGGTTTTAAAATTGGGTTCATTCTTCAACATTTTTCCTCCAAGGAGACATAATTCATTATCTCACTATTTAGACAGGTTTTATTGGAGCTCAGACATTCCCATATTTTCTTTATATTTCATTTATATCTTCTTTTCATTTTGACATTTTAAATTTCATTTTATTTTTCCTCTTTTATCAACCGAAAGTTCAAGAACAAGTTGCTTAGTTTTTCACCTACTTGCGAACTCTACAATGTCCTTTTTTCCTATGTATTGTTTCATAATGGTGTTGTAGAAAAGTTAGTGATGTTATTTCAAACATAAGTTTGTTAAAAAGTCATTTTATAGAGTACATATGGCATTTATGAGAGATACCATGTAGTAGGAAAGAATGCTGCTGTTGGCTGGAATGCCCATTAAAATATGCCCATACACACCTATATATGTATATGCATATATATACTTGTTAAACTTCACATAGCAGTGTATAAATTTATGGTATGTAGTGTTCCAATCTCTTGTCATTGGCTATCCCCTCTGAATAACTGAATAATTCATTGCTGAAAGTAAGCTATTGAAGCCTTCTAGAAATGGGTCAGTGGTTAAGAGAACTTGCGGCTTTGAAGAGAACCTGGTTTCAGCTCCCAGCTCTAACAAGGCAGCACACAATCATCTGTAGCTGCAGTAACTCCAGTTACAGAAGAGCCAGCACTCTTCTCTAGCCTCCATACTGCCAGACATGCACACGGTACACATATCTGCAGGCAAAATCCTTACATATGTAAGATAAAAAATAAATATTTTAAAAATGAAAGCTACTGGATTCCTTTTTTGTTACTGATAGTATTTTTGCTGTTTGCATTCCTATCTGTGTTTATATTAAGATTGTTTTATATATTTAAGTTTCACAACGTCAGTTATATACATATTTTTAAATTTTAAAGATATTTGGATTAATTGTTGCCTATGTTTTTGCTTGTGCTCTGTGATGTATGATAGAAGCATAGCCATACTTACTCAATTTTGGCTGCCATTTGTGTTACACATTTGATTCCAACCCACCGTTAAAGTCAGTTTATTGAAAGCTGTGGGTTTTGAATTTATTTTCTTTTTCTTTCAATTTAGCCAATCTGTACCTTTGATGATAAAATTAATCCATTTACATTTAAAATAGTTATTGTTAGAAAGGAATTACTATTTTTGCCTTGTTGATTATTTCTGACAACAGTTTGCCTTCCTATTTCTTCCACAAATTTATGTGTCTTTCTTCTTTGGTAACTTATTTTTCATATTTATATGCATTTTTTCCTTTCTCTTCCTATTTTGCCTAGCTTACATTTACATCTGTGCATTTGTAAAGATAAGTACTTTGTTAGTCTTTCAAAAGTGGCATAAATAAGAGAAACTCTTAAAAGATTAACTAAGTCAAAGACTCTGGGCGGAGGGGGGGCCGTGGGACTGTGTTTAGGTTTTCTGATTTTGTACTCAAGTGGCCAGAAATATTACCTAGTAGCAGTCAGGCCTACTTCTTGGGTTCATAAAGCTGCTTTGGTACCTTGCTTTGTGGGAACTATCCTAACTTTTGAGAGGATCTAGAAACTGGGTGTGCAACCTTTGGCTTGGCTTTTAAGTTTCCAGAGATCAGTTCATAATCAAAGTTATAAAATAAGTCAGGTGTTAGGGAGTGGTGTGGGAGAATTGTCGGTGTTTTGTTAATCATGTTTTAAATAAACGCTGATTGGCCAGACAGGAAGTATAGGTGGGACAACCAGACAGGAAGTAAAGGTGGGGCAATGAGAACAGGAGTATTTTGAAAAGAAGGAAGTTTTTTTTATACTCCTGCCCAGACCACCAAAGAAGCAGGATGTGACCTGCCCCACTGAGAAAGGTACTAAGCCATGTGGCTAACATAGATAAAAATAATGGGTTAATATAAGCTACAAGAGCTAATAAGAAGCCTGAGCTAATGGGCCAATCAGTTTATCATTAATATAGACTCTCTGTGTAATTTCTTTGGGATTTGCCAACTGTGGGTACTGACAGGATGGAAACCCCAACTAGCAGGCCCCTCATGCTACACTGCTTTGGTACCTTGCTTTGTGGGAACTATCCTAACTTTTGAGAGGATCTAGAAACTGGGTGTGCAATGTTTGGCTTGGCTTTTAAGTTTCCCAAGACCAGTTCATAATCAAAGTTATAAAATAAGTCAGGTGTTAGGGTCCATGACACAGCTGGATACTGACCAACAGTATTTGAATTTACCCTAGGTCCCTGGCCTATCAATTCATGGGAGTCTTGGAAGCCCAAACAATGTCAGGGATGGGTTCCATCTCATGGAGTAAGCCTTAATTAAAATCAGATATTGATTGGTTACTCCTATAAACTTTGTGCCACAATTGTACTGGTGCATTTAGAAGGAAGGCCATCATTGTAGATGGAAGGCTTTGTAGCTGGGTTGCTGTTTACCTTTCTCCTCTGCTAGCATGCAGAGTCCCTTCCAGCATCATGAACACTAGTCAGTAGACTTGAAGGCTCTAGGCAGGCATCAGCTTGACTTCTCCATGTTTAATGAGTTAGTTATGCAGGTGTTTTCTTCAGAAATAAGGCCTTACTGTCATTTGCGGAGAGCAATCAATAGCCTGGGAAATCCTCTGAGTTGTTTGTGAGTTTCCATGGGGGTCCTTTTGGCCCACAACTCAATTAGATGTAACTCATTTCCAATATTGGAAGCTCTGTTTGGTGACTAGAGATGTCCATTTGGGGCTCTGCCTTCCCCATTATTAGGCAATTTAGATGCTGACTTTACTTTTTCTGCATGGGAAAGAAGTCAGTTTTCCATTGCTATTGCAAAGTGTTAGTGCTTTGGTGCCTGCAGCAAAGATAGCACATCATGGCTGTGACTATCTGGTCAAGTCAGCTGCTCACATCATGTCCATCAAGTCATGAAGGAGATAGGGAAAGAGATTAATGGCCCACTATCTCCTTCAAGGGTACCCCCTTTAGGTGTTGCTTCTTCTAAGTCCTGCTTTCAGTAATGCCACACTGCAGACTAAGCTTAGGGTTATCTGAAGAGAGGAGACCCCAGGTTGAAACTACGGCATGAAAGTATCTTTTGTTGGACTATACTGAGAGCTTGAAGGATGAGTGGTGCAGGTTGTAAAATATGCCATTCCTACCCTAGACTACTCTCATTCTGCATTCCACAGCTGTATGATCTCTCCCCTGGATTCTCTCACTTCTTGAAGTTATTTTCGTGGATAAAAGTCTTTCACAGTAATGATTCTGTGACAAGCGTGAATTGAAATATCCTAACATTCTTTTGAAGTCATCCATATCTCTGCTATGGCTATGCTGTTCCTATTTCCTTTTCTATGTCTTTAGAAATATCATCAACAACAACAAAAAATAACTTGTCATGTATGTTTGCTTCACTATGCATTTAATTTTTTTTTGTTTTTTATTAATCTTGTAGGTGTTTGACCTGTAAATATGAGTGTGAACCATGTGCATGCCTAGTGACTGCAGAAGCCAAAGGAAGTGGAGATACAGATGACTGCGAGCTGATGAATGGGTGCTGAGGATTGGACCCAGGACCTCTGCAAGAGCAGCTCATGTTTTTAGCAGCTGAGTAGTTTCTCCAGCCAATGCATTTACTTTTAGCAATATTTAATGACATTTTGGAGCATTGTATAAATCCTATTCATATACACAATTGAGTATATATTTAAATAAAATATATAAAAATATATATGTGAATGTCTTCCTAGCTATCTATCTATTTATCTAATGTGCATATATACCAAGCAAAGTGATCCAGTCAAATTTATTGTGCTATTGTAAGACTGACTTATCAGTAGATGCAGCAACTTTTCTCCCACAAGGAACCCTGCGTTTGTTTCTCTGAGGTACACATAAACACATAAAAAGTCAATAGGTTTTGGCCACCTACATTAGGATTGCACATCCCTCAAGACAGATTAAAAAAAAATGAAGGGTTGGGTGGGTGATGAACTAATAGCTCAACACCGTACCTTCCAATTTCATCAGTGTTTTTACAAGCCATCGCAATTTTGCAGTGATATCTCAATTAACACAGTCTTTGGAACAAAGCGCCTTTATAATCCAGTTGACTGCACTGACAATAGCTCATGAACATAAAAAGTATGCTACCAATGTGTCATCCTGATCAGTGACAAGGTTCCATTTAAGCAGACATCAGGGCACATAACCACTGTTGGCATGGATGGCCAATGGAACCAGTTTCAGAATGCCTGCGTAGGAGGTGACTTTCTTCTCTCCTCTTGACGATTTTCTCATCTCTGTTTGACATCTAATGGCTAGACTCTCACTGGAGTTTCTGGTGGTGCTTTAGCTACATCTCTAATTTAAAATGAAATTTTTTCATTTTAAAATGAAGAGAATTAGAGGCGTTTATGTGGCTTGCTATTCATATTTGTGGCTTGCCTGGTTGAGCAAGTTCACTCTGAAGCACACACTTACATACTTGTTAGTACACATTGTTGAACTGTAGCTACAAGTCATACTGGGGCTAGAAAACACACATTTTAGCAGGGGCACTGGAAAGGATTCTGCACGATTTGCATCATAAGGAATGAATTGCTGGATCACCACAAACTCTCAAGTATTCTGTATCCTAAACTGGATGACCTCTATGGACGGCTCCAAACCTAAGGTGCCTGAATTGAATTCAAAATTGGAAAGGGGATTCTTTCTGTGAGTTCCTCTTCCTCTCATCCTCCTCTCTCTCTCTCTCTCTCTCTCTCTCTCTCTCTCTCTCTCTCTCTCTCCTCTCTCTGACTTAGGAAAATAAAAGATATAAATGATGGCTGATCTACATCATGGCTTGATTCAGAAAAGAAGACAAATTAACTTGATCAGATATTAGTTTTAGTGGTATGGCTAATAATCCCTTTGGGGAGAAAAACATGGAGAATTGCAAAGCAGATTAATGAACAAGATGTCTGTAATTCCCCGAACTTTGACAGAAGTTTCGGGTCTCAAGGCATGATTCACTGTGTGTCTGTCCTCTGCATTCATAGGCATACATATCAAAAAGTAACTCCACCGACCTGTGGGCTGGCATTTCTGTGATGACTGTTGCTGTCTGTTGCCTCACTTTGGGTATGTATGTGCTCAGAGGGGCAAACGCAGCATTAAGCAACTGAAAAGAAAAGAACAAAACGAATCTTCGGCATCATGGCATGATACATTGTCGGCCCAGCTTCCTGCCACTGGGAATCGCCTGCCCCAGGCATTTGGGGGTGGGAGGAAGAATTCAGCACACAGAATTTGGTCATACTGGAACCTACCCTACTGATAGAGAGCAACCCTCAGCATTTTGCCTGTGACTCTTTAGAGAGAATTTACTAAGGACTCTTTCCAAACTTTGGATTTTGCTACTGTGATCCCGAGGGGCTTAATTATGTGTTCATTGGCGCCAAGAATATGGAAAGATGTTTTATTTATTTATTTTTTTTCACTGTTATTCTGTAATCTCAAATTGATCAGACCATTAGAGGATATGTTAGCCAAGAACCTGGCCCAATTGCCTTCATACTCGCTTTAAGTGATATCCAATTTCTGTCTGACCTTTGCCACTGAATAGAAACACACGTCCTCACAAGAGAGCCAGTGACTGAATTCTTGCTGTTTCGTGAGTAAGTCCACACCGCTGTGATTTCCCTTCATACAATTGCCCCCCTAACTGTGAATGCTACAGATTAATTCTACCAGTCCTTGAGAGCCCTTGAAACATTTGAAGACAGCTGGCACAGGACTTAAAACTCTCTCAAATTCTTTTCTCAGAGGAGGAACATGATGCAGAAAATGAGTTTAGGGAAGTGATAATTGTTGGCGCCTAACATGATTTCCAGGTGGTCATATTATTCTTATTAGTGTTGCTAGTGCAGGTGGAGTGAAAATTAGGTGGCAGAAAAGCAGTAAAACCTTCCAGTTCTCGAGGCTTCAGGGCCCCACTGAGCCTGATTTCTCAATAACAGCACGAACAGAATGCAGCTGGGGTCAGCTGTTTGGAAGCAGGCCGACTTGAAGTCAGGGATCCCTTTCTCATTTCTCCTCCGGTTTGCTAATTATCTAAGATAAAACTTTGCTACACACTTGCTGATGACTTGGGCGAGACTTGGGAGGAGAACTGGAGGGATCGCTAAGGACAATCACAGAGGTGCACGGAGGATGAACTACTCTGAGCCACCGGGACCATTTTCCAGTTTGGAAAATCCCCTCACTGAACAATTCCAATGTGGGAAGGAGCAACTGAACTCGTCTACATTTCATCCCTCAGAAACACAGACGGTAAAGTGAGAGGATGAGCAACGGAACACAGATTAGCAATGTCAGGGTTTGGTTTTCAAAACAAAGTGCTCTGGATAAATTCATAATAATAACAACAATAAATGTGGTGACACACACCTTTCATTCCAGTACTCAGGAGGTAGAGGCCAGCAGAGCTCTGTGATTTCTAGGCCAACCTGGTCTACAAAGCAAGTTCCAGGACATGACAGCCAGGGTTACACAGAGAAACCCTGTCCTGAAAAACAAAACAAATGAACAAACAAAATTCAAACAAACAAAAGTACAAATAAAAGCTCCAGTTCCACAGTCCTGGAAGGATTCTTGCAGACGGAGGGCCATGATGCTCTCTCATCATGCTAAAGTCACCGAAGTGGCTACGACTACAGCTTTCAGGAGTGTGAACAGCCTGGGAGATTTTTCAAAAGAACATGATGGGTAGGTAAGTGGGAATGATTTTAGAATGAGGGCCGAAGGCTTAGAGAATGCTGAACTTGGATTAGAAAGAACCAGTGAGAGAGATGAACGAGTGACTCACATAGCGATGGGAAATTCGAGCTGGTGCAAGGTGGAGAGCGATTCAGCGGGAACCAGGGCTGCTTTATGAAGTGGGAATGATCAAAGCACACTGAGAATCTTAGGAGACGGAAGACTGAGTGCACTTGCTGCCTGGCTCTGCAAGGCAACTCAGGAAGCTGCTGGACACAGTAACTCCTTGGGCCCTAAGACAGAGGAGGCAAAGGAGAGAAGGAAAAACAGAGAGGGGAAAGGGTGAGGGGAGAGAAGGGAAGGAAGAAAAAAGAGGGAAAGGAAGAAAAGAAAACTCAGAACAACATGGAAGCCTGAGATTTGCTCTCAATTTCAAGCCCAATATGGAGGAGGGATAAAGACCACACACCAGAAGCCCTATTGCTATGTGAGCTTTCCATGAAACAGTTTCAGAACTTGAAGCAAATTATTTTTTTCTTTGGCCTTCTTTTTTTTTTCCTTTTAAAAAATTCAGGAGCCTATCCTTAGATAAGAGGTTTTCAAACACGAAACCTCACTTACACAAAATTAATTCAATAAGTTAATTAAGGGGTGCTCAGCCCCCATTGGGACAGGTCTGCTATCTCCTCCAAGGCCCTAAGACCATTGCAGAAGAGGGAGTGGGAAAAACCATGAGGGCCAAGGTGAGGTAGGTATGCAGCCGAAACTGTCTTCTGGACATGGCCAAACTGTGGCTCTCAGGAACACACTACAGTTATTGTTGTCCACACAAGACTCTCACAGGATTGGGCCATTAGCATTTTATCCCAGGTGAAGGTTGGCCTCGGAGGCTCCACCTCTACCAGAGGAACTATTGGCAATTAAAGCTCATTGGATGAGGAGGTGTCATTTTTTTTTCATCCGTGTATCTACCGTGAAGTTGCCTTCAATCCATATAATAATCCCTCACCTAGGCTCAGGCACACAAGGTCACAGACAGACAGAAGAAACAAATATAGAAGACAAAAAATAGTGTGTCAGTTGGGGGAGAAGGATGAGGATGGGAAATGATGTAAGCACACACACACACACACATGCACACACACACACATGCACACACATACACACACCACACACACACACTTCAAAGACCAGAACTGTGGTTCAGAAGGTAAAAGCACTTATCCAAGCCTAACGGCCTAACCCTGACCTGCGTGTTAGAGGAAGAGAATCAACTTCTGTAATTTTCCACACGCATGCTAAGACATACACACAAATGAAAATAGACAAATGGACCAGGGGAGATGGCTCAGAGGTTAAGAGTGCTCACTGCTCTTCTCGAGGTCCGAGTTCAGTTCCCAGCAACTACGTGATGGATCACAACCATCCGTAATGAGATCTGGTGCCATCTCTTGTCATGAAGGCATACGTGCAGGCAGAACACTGTATTCATAACAAATAAATAAATCTTAAAAATGAAAAGCGATAAATAGAACTATATATCAGGTTTCCTTTCTTATGTGGAATATAGATTTAAATATATAAATCTAATGTCACTAGATAGGGGACTATGAGAAAGAAGGAAGATATTTAAAGGAAGGGAAGGAATGGGACTCAGAGAAGGTAATGAAATATATGTGTCATGAAGACAAAAGGGCCACTTGGAAGAAGGACAAAGACCAGCAAGAAGGGAGCTGGAGGGAAAAAATGAAGAGCAGATGAGATCTTCCCTCAAGACACTCGAAGGCAGCCACTAACAGGCTTCTTCCCATTTCGTACGTGCATCTGTGTAACATGAGCTATGCAGAGCATTGCCAATGGTGGGTGGGAGCTTGGGGTGTAATATATGCGTCATCTATCATTTCATATCTCATAAAGTCAGGGGGAAAAAACCACCAGGCTTTGAAGATAAGCAGGAAGGTTGCTTTATTAGTAAGCGATTAAGCCTAAGGTCTGGGCTCAGCTGCTGAAGTACTTGCTGCGCAAGCGTGAAGGCGTGAGATCAGAAGCCCAGAAACTGCACATCCTAGTGAATGCTTTACCACGTTGCTGTGTAACAGTTCCCTCCAAATTGTAGAGGGGGGGCTTGGAAGACTGAAAAAGTAAACAAATTGCACATGTCCTGCAGAGCTGAGCTTTCCCAGACTCATTGGGAGCCCTTCCCCAGGTTATAGAAGCAGAAAACAACCACAGGGGGAAGATGCTGAAGAGCCTAGCTGCCGGAAGGGGGTCTCAGACCCCTGGAGGTGCCTATGAGTAATTAAGAGAGCTCGAGGGTGGCATAAGTCACCCCTTGGGCTATTGGGATAGGCTTTTCAGTGATGCAGCTAATTTGAGTTGTCTCTCCCCCTGGAAATAATCTCTCACCTATTCTCCTGCTAGTAAACCCAACAAAACTCCTCAGTTCATTAAGCTGGACTTCCATAGAACATTGGTCTGTTGCAGGTTCCCTTTCTGGGTGAATAAATCATATGTGTTGCATTTCCCCTTGAAAAGTCTCTCAGGTAGCAAACCCTAATGCTGGGAAGGAATGTAGTGGACGCAAGCAGTTCCCTGAAGCTCACTGAGCAGCTCGTGTAGCTTAGTTGATGGCCTACAGACTCAGCGAGAGATTCTGTCTGTGATTGCTCTACGAAGAGCAATCTAGGAAAGACACTGCCATAAATCATTGGCTTACACATACATTTGTTCAGGTGCCCTCACACAACTCCGTGTATACATGTGCATGCATGCACATGCATGCAAATACACACTAACAAGAAAATAGATTAGACACATACCCCGTAACATTACACCACACCTGTCCCATGCAGAGACATTTACCACATTATACAACACGGTTCCATGAACATGCTCTAAATCTTGGTGAAATTTCCCAATTCTGTTAATGAAGTCTGGAATGCCTTCCCACATTCTTACATTGACCTAAACCCTCCATGTATTCCAAACTCAAGCTCAAATTTCCTCCCCAAAATCTTCCTACATCAGCCTTTGCATTTCAGTCTTTGCAACCTCCTGGGCATTACATCCCTAAGGTCTCTGAACAGCTTCCCTCAACACACTGAGAAGGGTTTGCTATTAAGAAGGATAGCTCTTCTCACCTATTAATGGTGTCTGCCTGGAATTAGGCTCTGGTTTCTTCGCTTGTCGAATGTGAATGGCTGTGTCATTCAACAGGGGTCTATGGGAGACCAAATGGGACAATTCATTCAAAGCACACAATGCCCAAGAGGGCTGCCATTGGTCATCGAAACCATCAATATTTGTTTTGACCTAAAGGAAAGGAAATTTAAGCATTTGCATAAGGGGGGGCACCGCTGTTGCGTCCTTTCTTTTGATGCTAGTCACGTTCAATATCAGTAAAAACTGAAACAATAAACCAGAAATCAGATAATGAAGGAACTGCAAGAGTTTTCCTGAGTAGGTAGCCCTTAGAGGAGTGGCTCTCAATCTTCCTAATGCTGTGATCCTTTAATACAGTTCCTCATGTTGTGGTGACCCCCAACCGTAAAATTATTTCATTGCTACTTCATAACTGTAATTTTGCTACTGCTATGAACCATAATATAAATGTATGATATGCAGGATATTGGTTAGGTGAACCCCCAAAAAGTCATGAGCCACAGCTTGAGGATTATACTGCCTTACATTGTCTTTGCATATCTGAGCAGCACCGTGCACATGGTATCAGTGTTCTTTATTTATGACCGAGAGCCCCAAGGCTTAAGGTCGAGTGACCCAAACTGACTTGCTCCTTTCACTGAAAGGGCCTGAGATTTCAAGTAGGTTCTTCTTCCTCCTGGAAAACCTGAACTCTTCCTACTTAGTGTCCCAGCTTAAGCAGACTCTGCTGATCTACCCGTGAGAAAAATCTCAATGCTTCATTTGGAAATGGGGATTGAGAAAGGGAAGGCAAAACAGCTCACTCCGCTTCAGCAACAGCAAAGAAAATTTAGTGCCTCCCAAAGCAGTGTGTCATGGCCTTGCCTGATCACAGGGACCCATTCCTCCTCGTACAGTTGATCGGAAACACCGGCTTCACAGCCTCATTCCATAGCAGAGTTTGTTCCTCACTCCCTCTCAAAACCTGTGTCTGTTGGAGGTTAAGCTCCTCCCTAGGACTGTTCCTTCTAAGCCTTGTCCCTGCTTGTCTAAAGACAGACCCGGGGCTCACTCTCTGCCTCCCACCCCTGGGTTTTGCAATCAATCACCCTTGGGTCTTTTGAGGAGTCATACTTCCTCCTGGGGCTGTCCCCGAAGTTCATTATAAAAAAAAATCTGTTTCTCCTGGCAGAGCAGTTACTTACAGGGTCCCCTGAGCTTTTGGCTAAGACTTATACATTTAAGGAGATCGTTGAAGTAAGTCGCAGCAAATCACCAAATGGGAGGTCTGGTATAGGAAAGCCTGTAAAACTTCTGAGGCAGCCATTATCAGCACACTTCACCCACCTTCCTTTTCCACATGCCCAATTGCCCCAAACTCATTGTGGATAGATTTCATTTTGGAGTCACACATGTACTGAAGGGAAATTTTGGCACTAGCCTTTCATCCCCCAGGGCATGGCAGGGTGTATGCACAACCTATAATTCTCTGTTCAGGATGCATTGCACTGAGACAGCCATTTCAAGAGAGGGCTGGTTTCTTCACCTTGGCTGAGTTCGTGACAAGAGAACAGAGTACTGGCTCCATGCTAGCCTCAACAGGAACACCCTGGCCTTCCTTCCTCTGTGGATTAACAGAGATATATCTAGAGGCTTTCAACAACAGCTCGTCGTTAGTTTGGAAAAGAACAAAACAGTGGCAATCTAAATTAGAATTCAGACAAATTTGTGGATGTAGTTGCAACCACCCTATCCTAATAGAACAAGCCCAAAGCAAAACAAAACAAATTCTGAGAACACATAGCGATGAAAACATTTCTGAAAAGGACCATATAAAAGAAAATCATCAAGCATGGTTCTACCTGTCCAGTATCTTCAGTAACATAGAAAAGAATGTAAAAGAATCAGCAGGAGTGACCAGACCATTGCCCTTTAGTAAAAAAGGAGGTTGTGTTGAATGTTCGTCTCTGTACTCTAAAGTGATGTGAGAACAAGGATGTGTTGCCACATCTGCTTTAACTCCAGAGAATCTATGGCTTTTCATTGTTGGAGAAGCAGCAGTTAAATTCTAGATCTTTGTGAATCTTTCAAATCCCAGGACCTTTGCAGATCATGGTGGCCATCCATCCACAGTGGAGGGCTGAGGACATAAATAGACTTTAGAGAAAATAGTTGCGCTGCTTTCCTTCCAAACGGTCTACAGAGAGGTGTATGCAGGCAGCATGTTGAGAATTCAGAATTGTGTGGTGAGCTGTAGACCAGGCATAAGTGAGATTATGATATGCAGTGAGTGGAGGGTGGTCGCATGTCCTAGGAAGTCATCATCATTGAAGAAATGGTCTCTGGAAGGGTTAAGTTAGCTTATAGCAGAGTGTGGTCATCAGAAGCGCTGAAGGTCAGCCTTATGTAATAGTCAACCTTCTCCAAACTGCAGAAATAAATCTTTCCAGTGTTTGACATCAATAAAATCATACTTCAGAAACATGACTTTTCAGCGCAAAAGGCTTGCACACTCCCTGGGATTTCATGTGTGTGCTGTGCTATGGTAGAGAGACCACTGGGGTGAAAATTGGAGGTTTTGTCCTCACCCAGATCTGTGATGCTAGCAATATTCTGTCCTATTGGGTCTCTGTTGCTTCTGTTAGTCTAGCTGTAGGACCCACAGAGCGCTCATGTTTCTAAGAATAGAAGAATGAGCACAGGAATGGGGGTGTGTGAACCTGGGTAACTGTTCGGTTGTCTAGGTTTCAATTTCCCACTTGCAAAATGAACAAGCTTGAATGAGCTCTCCAAAGTTTCTCTCCGCAGTGACGTTTAATGAATCTAAACATTCTATGGTAGGTTATTTCTAGTAAAACTCTCCCTTTAGATGAGAAAATAAACGAGACCTCCTACAGGCACCGAATTGAGTATTGGATATTATTCAGTTAAATTGGTGTTGACTGGAATTTAGCATCTTTTGCACAAACAATGACTCAGAAAATTAATTAGCCTTTGCTTTAATTAAGTAGTAATTCTATTTAGTACCAATTAAAATACCACATCTGAGTCAGTCTGCTGGAGAGAAACGTAGTTGGGACAGGAAAGAGCCCCATTTGCTGGGAGGAGCTGGGTGGGTGACTGAGGGCCTGGGCTCCTGTTTTCCAGAAAGGCACTCGGAGTTTGGAAACACAGAAAGACTATTCCCAGAGGTCCTAGGCATAGCCCTCTCCGGTGAAATCTTGCATGCCATAGCTTTCTTCATTTGATGATTCTGCCAGTCTTGTTATTAACATTAAAAGCACAGAGAGAAGTTTAATAACAATTCTGAGGGTTCCAGCTGTACTACCGGCAGCCACTTTCTTCATTGTTCCCAAAATTCCACTCAGTCCTGATTACCTGAGACAAAGCATTAGCAAGTTAAGTAAAAATTTCCCTGCTGCTGTACTAGATTTAGCCTTTGCTTTGATTTTGAACTTGACTTTTGTTTAAAGTTACTATGTCGGCGATCACGGCCTTGTTAAATTTCAGTTTCATAAGTAACTGCTTAATACCTCACTCCATGACGTCTTATTGTTTGGACTTAATACATCTATTTAATATAGGTTGTTTGCTTGGTGTGTATGTAGAAGTGTGTATGTGTGCCTTGGGTGCAAATGTGTGCCACGATCATAGAATAACCTTAGGTGTCAATTCTTCAGGAGCTGCTCGCTTTGATTTATGATACAGGGTCTCGCATAGGCATAGGGGTGACCAATTAGGCGAGACTGGCTGAACAGCAAGCTCTGGTGAGCCACCTTTCTCTACACTGGTATTACAGGTGTATACTACCACTTTGGCTTTATGTGTGGGGTCTGGGAATTAAGCTCAATTCTTCATGCTTGCCAAGCAAGCACATTAGCAACCATCCAACCAACCAGTAGCAGCAGGACCCAGCTACTTTCTTAGACTTCCCTGTGTGTTAGTGCTCATCGAAGTAGCTCTTTATGGAGTGGCTTAGCCATTTGGACAAGAAACTGCTCTTGCCTGGACTGTTTCACTGGACATGCAGGACCTGCAGAGAAATGACCACTAAACTTGCCTAAGGGTGAGACGGTCCTCTGCGGTTCCTGCTTCATGAAAGAGTCTGTGAGACATTCTGCAAGATACAGAAGAAAGTGACTAAACTGTCTTTGAAATTTCCTGCTTCATGGAAAAGTCTGCTGGATACTATGGGCCTGTAGACTGAAGATGGATGCCCCAATGGAACAGAAGAACTTTGGGTAACTGTCCAGGCAGCAAAATGTCTCGGTCATTTCTAGAGTTTTGGAAGTGCCTTACAATGCACTTCCTGTTTACTTAGGTAATATTATATCCTTCAGGAGTCTTTGATGGAGTTGGAGAATTTATAGTTTTCCTTAGTTATGATAAAAGATAAAGTAGATATAAATATTGTAACTGTAATTTTTGCTTAATAACTGTTTTGTTATATGTAATTTTACTATGTTAAAGCCTTCCTTTTTGTTTAAACAGAAAGGGGAAATGGTGTGGGAGGTCCTTCTGTCTATATGTTGCTTTTCTTGGTTAATGACTAAAGAAACTGCCTTGGCCTGTTGATAGGGCAGAACTTAGGTAGGTGGGGGGGGGGGACTGAACGGAATGCTGAGAGAAAGAAGGCAGAGTCAGGAAATGCCATAGAGCTACCGCTGCCAGAGATAGGTGTGCTGAAGCTTTGCTGGTAGGCCATGACCTTGTGGTGATACACAGATTAATGGAGATGGGTTAAACTAAGATGTAAGAGTTAGCCAATAAGAAGCTAGAGCTAATGGGCCAAGCAGTGATTTAATTAATACAGTTTCTGTGTGGTTATTTCGGAGCTAAGCTAGTCGGGCGGCAGGGATGAACAAGCGGGCCCTCCTCCTACAAGTGCTTTTGAGCCTAGCCATGTACTGAAACTTTCTGTCTTCTATATGTACAAATGTTAAAACCCTGACTCTGCGAACTACAGCATTAGAAAAAGAGGCCTTCCTAGAACTCACTAGGTCATCAGAGCAGATATCACAGGAGGTGAATTCATGACCCTATGAAATGGTACCAAGAGAGCTTTCTGGTACACTAGAAGACACCATCTCTGTAGCCAGAGATCAGTCCTCACCAGACACCAAATCTGTCTGTAACCTCACAATAGGCTTCCTATTTTCAAAAACTTGTGAGGAATAAGCTTTTGTTTTGCATTAGCCTCTCCATCTGTAGCCTCTTGTTATAACAGTCTGGACAGAGACAATTTTCAGTGTAACAAGGTGGCAGTGGCTTCAGGAGGACAGCAGCCTGAATCCCACAGCGTGTGACAAACATATCACGTGGCATTCCATTTGTAAATGCAATTTACATTTGGAAAATGCAAGTTTTACTTTGGGAAAATTTTTCTAAAGGTTATTCATCCCCTTCGAAAGTCGAGAGACCTGTTTGGGAGAGCATCACAGATCTGACCCTTCCTTTCCTTGACTCGAGGCACATTCCTGCTGTTGAGCCCATGCACAGCCTTGAGCATGGCCAAGAGGACCCCTTGAATCATGTGCCTTTTGTCCTCAACTAAAACCAACTGTGCCACTTTATGCAGCTGCTTGGCCAAGGCTTTGTCTAGTCGTAGGTGAATTTTGGTGGACGTCATTATATGATGCAAGGACATTTATATTTGTATTCATGATCGTATATGTATACACGTGCTGTTTGTCTCTGGTTTCCTTTCGCAAGCAGCAAGGCTGTTGACCATGTTTTGTCTACTTGCTTAACATTTCCTTCCCCATAAGGGATACTATAATGTACTCAGGCCCCTACTTTGATAATATTCCCCTTCTGCTCTGTCTTCTAGGTGACCACTATGAAAACCCCATATATTTGTGACTTGTACTTAAACATCAAGTCAACCCATTTGTAATCCATGCGTGAGTTTTTCAGCATTTTTCAAGAGCCCCCTATTCTCGCTGGTGCAGCCAGGGGAAGGTCACCAGTAGAGCTGAGGTGGATGGCCTGAGGGTTAGGATTACGTACTCATGTATTACACAGGTCCAGCCTCTCACACAGGCTCAATCCCAGCTTTCACGGGCCACCTTGCCCCTGGAGGCTTCTCAGCCTCAATTATTATTTACACCTCACAATGAGCAGCTATTAAGCCTACAGGGTCCTTCTGACATTATTTCTCAGGATTCTGGACATCTCAGAACACAAGGAATAAAGAGTAGCTCTAAAACCACAGCTTGAGTTCCTTGTCGGAGCCTTTTTCTTTACCAAAATCCAGTAGAATGCCAAGAGGTTTTTGTTATGGCTGTATAATTTCCTTAGGCAGCATGCCTGGAGTCCTCCATATGTGTCAGACTGTGTATTTCCCATACTATAGAGTCTAATGTATCATTTGACCAAAAAGGCAGGGCTGGAGAGATTGGAACTAGACTGACCGTCAAACTCTCTTCTCCTCCAGACCCGTGGTGCTCTGTGTCACTTAATAGGTAGGCCAGAATATCGCTATTAAGTGTATTTCCAGAGCCTAAAGAAGCCCATGAGGTGCCTTGCTTTCTTTCATGTAGGATTCATGATAAAGCAATTTGTTCATTTCTTAGGAAAGATTATCGTGCTTAAGTTTAACCAGTCACGAATGAGCTCCTGCATCTATGGCTCCAGGACATGGCGGAAGAGGGGGCAGAAAGATTGTGGAACCCAATTGTTGGAAAGTATGCTTTAAAAGGATACTCCCAATAAAAGCTGAACAACCCTTACTTCCTTCTTCCATTAGGGCTGGGCTGTTTTACAGAATTATAGTGTATGAGAATTACAGAACTGTGATGACAATGGTGATCATCAGAGAAATGCTAATCATTCAGAATGTCCCTTAGTTACTTCTACACAGTGGGCTTAAGGAACAATATCAAATATGCCGCCATCTTTTTTACAAGAAGGCCTATGCCGTTTAATTCCCAACAATTAAATGAATCATATATTCTTTCTTTGGGAAACTCTTAATGAGGAGTGTAAGCTACAGACACCAAGACAGGATGCATTTGATTAAGAGCTACAATAGACAGTGTGTGACGATTTTGCAGAGTTCCTCAGGAAGGACGGGGTCTTACCCAGGGAGTTGAGACTTGAGCTAGATCTAAATGAAGATCAAGACAGCAAATAAAGATCATCACGGAGGGCAAATACCTAGAAACAGCCCAGAATGGAGGGTGTGTCATTTAATCTCTCAGAAGTCACCCTTCTCCCTATTCTGATTGTCATCCACTGTCTCAGCCTTGCATTGGTCCTCTCAGCTCATTTCACACTAGCATGTACCTCAAAGTCAAATTTTAACTCTCCCATCAAACACTTGGAACACTGGTTGTACATAGTATGATTCAAATGGGGAAGTTAGGAAATGTAGGAAGATTTCAGAAAGCTTAGACAGTCAACCATGGAACCAGCTGTGTAAGCATTTGGTCCTTGCGACCCCACAATAGTCATAATTGACTGCTGACATCATTTTCTCTTTAGACGAAACTTGAGCCTCATATGTGACATGAGCCTCCAAGCATAACCCGTTCTCACACATGGCACCCATTACTCTCTGAATTAGAAAATCTAGGTTGGGCTGAACATTGTGTACATTCCTAGATTATGTTGATCTCACTCTAGGGAACAAACTGTTGAAATCCACTGTTCTAAAGCACTGGTCAACAGACAATTTATAAGCGTACATCTTAGTATAATTTTTTTGGTTTTTATTTTTCAAGACTAGGTTTCTGTGTATAGCCCTGGCTGTTCCTGAAACTCATTCCGTAGACTAGTTTGGCTTCAAATTCAGAGATCTGCCTGCCTCTACCTCGCAATTGCTGGGATTAATTGTGTGTACCACCAGGTCCAGCATTTTAGTATAATTTTTAAAATTAATATTTAGAAAAAAATTCATAGTAACTTAGTCTAGGTGTGGTGGCACACACTTTTAATCTCAGTACTTGAGAGGCAGAGGCAGGTGGATCCCTGTGAGTTGAGCTTGAGATCTGCTAGTCTATGTAGCAAGTTCCAAGACAGCCAGGGCTATGTAGAGAGATGCTGTGTCAAAATAACAACAACAACAACAATAATAATAAAGTCATAATAACTTGGAATGTTTGCAAGTGTAATAGTACAAATATTGACTGTGATGTCTATTCTTGGTTGTTAACTTGTCTACACATGGTTATAACCAAAACCCAAGCTGGTCAGTATACCTATGAGGGATCTATCTTGACTGAGAAGATCAACCTCAAAGCTGGGCCACACCTCCTGGTAGCAGCCAATATAAAGGAGTTGGAAGAAGGAAGCTCTTGCTCTTTGCCTGCTTGCCCTCGCTCTCTCTGGCAAGTTCATTCCTTCCTTGGCATTAGAGCATACTTCTTCAGGATTCCAGTGGATACTGTAGACCAGCTGAGATGTCTAACCTTGTGAACCAAACAACTGTTAGATTCTTAGACTTTCCGCTGATTGACAGCCATTGCTGGAGTATTTGGGCCACTGACTGTAAACCACTCTAATAAAGCATATTTTGATAATGTATAGATAGATTTATCCTATTAGTTAATGAGCCTGACTAACACAACTGACATTAAAATAAAACAGTTAAGTATAAGATCATTTAAATGTGTCTAATAGAATGTAAAAGCAATAGTAATATGACATATTAAACTCATCTCTTAAAAGTAAATGAAAAAGAACTTCAACACTTGGACATACTACATATTTTCTCAACTATATATTCACTCAGTTTACTCAATATTATTTTACCTTCTTGCAATGCATTTTTGTTTATGAGAGCCACATTATATGATCACACATCTCTACATCTAACAACAAAGCATATAAATAAATTGAGCTTATTTTCAACATCCTCAAACAAGTAGACTACAGTGCTAAAATGTGACTTGTGAACTAAAGTGCAAAACAGTTCCTTTATAAACATTTTAATTTATTAAAGTGCATTTAAACCAGCATTTTAAATTATTCCTTTCTTAGGATTCTTGAAGAATTTGACAAAGTAGGGCTTGTGTAATAAGAAATTGGGGTAGAGATGCCCTTTGCTGTAGTAAGAGGGGACAATGTCACAGTAGAGACAGCAAATTCCAAGGAAAGTGTGGGCTGGAGGGATTTTTTGTTATGAGGGTCTCATTGGATTCTAAGATGATGACAGCCATGCCATACACAAGAGGACAGCATTCTTTAATTATCTCTGTACTATTTCTTCATTGTCTTTACTACGTTCGGTGACCATCTTCTTCTGCACAGGTCACTCAAGCAAACCTTTGTCGTGGTTCTGTCATAATCTCAGGAAGGCTGACCTACCATCTGTGTGAAGATGGATCCTGGTGCAGTCAGCAAGAGACTAATGGGCCCTACAGAAGGAAGAAGAACCTAGATGCTGGTGGCAGTGTAAGGAGCTACACCTGTACTTCATTCTGACAAGTGCCATGTGTTCAGTGTATAGATATGACCAAATTGGAGTTCGAATTCAACTCCATTGTGCTTCTTCCTTCCTTCCTTCCTTCCTTCCTTCCTTCCTTCCTTCCTTCCTTCCTTCCTTCCTTTCTTTCTTTCTTTTGAATGAAGAGATGTGTGTCTTAAGAAAGGATGGAGGAATCCGTATTATTTTATTTGTGCCTTGCATCTCACTCAGGCATCTTTGTGTCCTCTACCCATCCTTGGATTCAGGGAAGAGAGCCAGGCCACACTCTGTGTATGGGCTACTCTCTATGGTACCGACAAACATATACAGAAAAGCAGAATGACCTCTCATACACTAGAAAACATGACTGTGTCAGAATGCCAACATTTGCCAAATGTCACTACAACATACAGTGGCAGTTATGGAGAAAGGAGAGGAAGAGAAAGGATGTGCAAGGTGCCATGTGTTGCAGACCCATTAGCAACCGTGATGGCTTTATCTAACTTTTTCTTTAGCAAGCAATATAGATACTTTGACAGAAAAGAACGTAATACCCCTGGGTTTGATCGGAAGGAATGAAAGTGGATTTTTGGTGTAGAGTATCTCAACAGGTTACCCAGGAGCTCAATTGATACTTTCTTCTCCCAAGATTAAAATGCAAGTTTTCTTAGGATCTCAACATGACAAACTAACAGCCTTGCTTTGAAGGAAGCCGACGGTATCCCTGCTGCCTCCAAATCAGTGCTGCCACGGACAAGCATTTCCTGTCATTGCCTTTTCACAGAGTGCTTTTCTTTGCCTACCAAGCGTCAAAACAATGGTAACTGAGAAGCTGCCATCAGTGTGAGTGACAGTAAATGTTCCAAGACAGTTGCTTGATTGATTGATGGTCGACGATGGATGTTGTCTAAAAGAACAGAAAGCTGTGTTTCCTTTTTGAAACCATGCAAATTTGGACAACATAGGCCAACAGTCAGGCATTTCTAAATTTAATGCAAATGTCATATCCAAATAAATGAGCAGTGATCAAAACCACCGCCCACCAGGAATCACAAAGTAAATTCAAACATCAGAGGCTTTCTCACCTGCACAGATGCTGAAGTCCCAGTTGATGAAGTGACAGTGATGAGCACAGGTATGCAAATTGTAGAAAATGATCATCATGGCAAAACCTCAAATTTCTACTGCAGTTCTTGGTAACTTTTGTTATTGTGTTCTTCACGTGATGACTTTAGAAGGAACCTATTCAAAAATTTCCACTTTATTTCAGGTATATAAAAACCAAAGCCTTAATGGGGACAGCGTTGTGGTATATTATGGGCAGAATTGTGACTCTTTTAACTCCATGAACCCATGTTTTATTGTTTTGTTTTTATCTAATGTCACTATTTAAGTGATAGTTCAAAGTGATCCAGATGTTCTGTTAAAATTAGGATAATTCATTTCCGTTTGTCCATAGTTTATGAACACATAAAAGAGAGAATATAAATACACAATGATGTATTTATATTGTGTGTGTGTGTGTGTGTGTGTGTGTGTGTGTGTGTATAGATTAGGTGAGAGAAATAACATCCATGCCAGTGTCCCATCCCAAGGCACAAGAGATGGGTGAACCTGGAAAAGCTGAGACTTCGGAGCAACTGCATTAAGAAAGAGCAGGTGATCCTTGGGGAAGGGTAGTGTCAGGAGCTAAGACCCAGAGACATAAGAACCTCACGCCTCTTCCATTGTATCTGACTTCCTGTTGGAACCACTCACGGACTAAGCAGATCTGGAGAGCAGAGAGCATGTTGATAGGATCTGCCATACCAGGCTCACGGCAGAGAGCTTACTGGCAGATGGTATGGAAGAGGAAATGGATGTCACCTGCCATAAAGTCTCCACGTGCATGTGTATAAAAGCAAAAAAAAAAAAACTGCAAAAAGCAATGTAACTCTATTAAAACATGATTTTAAAAAGTCATTTAGAGAATTTGCTGGAATTTCCCATCAACGCATGGCTCGTGGATGTGTGGGATGGAATTTTAAGGGTTAGGAACTAAAGTCAAGAATGACCTTTAACACTGAAGCCACAGCTTATTTATTTTCATTTGAGTATTTGGCACACGGTCTCAGTCAATGGGATACTTGCTGTCTGGTGCTGCCAGGGTTAGATCAGCTTCTAAAACATAGTGCTCAGCTTTTGCTTGGCTCTTGATGTCCCAGAGTAAAAAGAGAAAGGTAATTGTCAAGAATGAGACATAAAATGTCGCAATATATTCATCTTCCATCAAATAACCAAGTCACCAATGTTTTTATTTTACATTTAAAAATAAGGGAATGGAGTCAGACACAAGAAATGTTAACCCACTGTAGTTGAGCTGCGTTTTTATTTCTAAATGGATGCTGGGACCCAACAAGTGCCAAGGCATCCACCCGAATCTTAGCTGTGTTCTGATATATTTGGTGACTATCAGATGGTGCCAGAAGAAAGGTTTTGCTGGGCCATGACCTCCATTGCTAAAATCTCCTAGGCCACATACCCCAAGAAACAACATGATTCACCTTGACTTCTTGGAAATGTCTTATGACTTCTAGCATCAAACAAAATTGAAGTCTGTTCCCTTTTCCAGTGTTGGTTCCTCTTGTGACATATGCATTTACAAGCCTTTCAGTATATGAATTCTGCCTCTTCCCTTGTCTTTTACACTGAGCATCATTATTTGCTCACTGGTAAATGAGATCTGGCTCTTGATGTGAGAAGTCCTTCTGTATATGTGTTGCTTTTATTGGTTAATGAATAAAGAAGCTGCTTTGACCTATGATAGGGCAGAATAAATCTAGGCAGGAAAACTAAACTGAATGCTGGGAGAAAGCCAGGGGAGTGAGTGAGACGCCATGTAGCTACCAGAGGAGACAGACTCACTAGAACCTTGCCGGCAAACTACGAGCCTTGTGATAAAATATAAAGTAATAGAAATGGGTTAATTTAAGATGTAAGAGCTAGCTCAAAATATGCTTAAGCTATTGGCCCAAAAGTATTGCAATTAATATAGTTTCTGTGTGATTATTTTGGTCTGGGGAGCTGGGAATGAACAAGCAATCTCTGCCAACAGGCTCTGTAGAATCTCTCTGGTGCTTACTATTTTATACTGAATAGGGCATATGTACAATCTGGGAAGTTGAATGATATCATGGTCCAACTGCTCTGACCTGGAGTCATCCTTGATATATATATATATATATATATATATATATATATATATATGTATGTATATATATATGTATGTATGTATTATTATGCATATATAACCATGTTCCCAGGCTTTACAATCAACTGTCTTCAGCCACACGACATCATTTGTGACTCTGTAATCAGCAGTCTAATTCATTTTTTGTATTCTTAACCCAGTCTTTGGCTCATTATAGGTCATCAAACTGAGATTTAGGTGAATCACTTTGAATGGTGCTTTTGTCAGTAGGGTCACCTGAAGAAAGAAAAAATAGGGATCTCGATCATAGTGGAGAGCACAGTTCAACCAGCTTTATTCCTAAATGTAAATGTGAAAGAAGCCGCTCCATTGTGTCAAGCAGCAAAATTCAGTCCCTGGATCCTAGTAGCTGCCTCTGTGGTGGCAATGGCTTCAATGGCAGAAGGTTGGATGCTTTCTTAGGAAATCCCTCAGAGGCAGAAGTATGAGATGTGAGACATTGTCAAAGACAAAATTCCACTTTTGAAGTCAAACACTTAGGACTCTTTCACACAGAGACGCCAAAAAAGAATACAAGTCAAAGAGGCCAGGATACCCCAAGCCTACTAAATTGCAAGGTAAAATGGAAGCCCATGGTCTCTCCCCTGACTTTCACAACATTTTAGTCTGAAAAAGCCTACATTTATATGCTAAGCTAAAACCTGTGTACAGGTGCCCAGTCACATCAGGGACACCAGTGGGTAACCGAACCAAGCCAGTCAAATGAGTCCATTTCTCCACATTTTCCCAGCAAGGCAGAAGAGAGCAGCCACCTGCAGGCCGCTGGAGTGGAATTGGCAGGAAAAATGCGAACACAAGAAGTTCACCTCCCGCCAGGAGAGTCTACACCTTAACTCTCATCTTGCTGAACTGCTTCCGAATTATCTCTAAGCAAAGCAACTGCCATTCCACAAAAGCCCGGGTACTCACAAGTCCTTGAGTCACCTGGCTATGAAACTTATAAAGCCCTAAAATGCTTCTCTGCTGTGCTTTCAAATTCTATCATACAAGTTAATGAGCACTCCGTGCGGAACAGTGAGATGCAAATGAGCAAAACTATTTAAAATACCTAGAAAAAAGCTCTGTTAGCATTGTACTCCTCAAGGTTTTATCTGTTGTACATGTTCATCTATATAAACATATATACATACCCACATGCATATATACATCCATCTGCCAGGTGAGATAGTATAGTTCCTATTCTTCCATTTTTCGCACCACAATTACATGATTAAAGTCCTTTCACGATGGTTTAGGATAGTTAATCATTTTGTACTGGCTTAGTATTCCGCATATATGTAATTACTCTACCCATTTCAATCCTGTTAGGCATACAATTTATTTGAATGCCTCATTACTATAAAGAAAGTTATGGCAAGCACCTACTTAGCGTTGTCTTTCCACACACCCTTAAGTACTATCTTTTGTTGAATTGCTTAAAGTGGAGCTGTGGGGTCAAGACATAAGTGGGGTTCCTCTGGAGATCAGTTTAGACAATGTGTACCACTTCGCTCCCACCAGGAGGATTTGAGAGTCCCTTTACTTCCTAATATCTTGTCTTAAAATCTTATGGTCAAGAGTGAATTTGATGCCGTGCTTTAATCTGAATTGCTTTGGTTTCTGTTAGGATCATTACAATCTATTTCTCTGGCCATTTGGACTCCGCTGAGAAACTGCTCCTCTGTGTTTTGCGTGTGCTCTTGACTGTGTTTTGCTGTTATGATCTCTATTACCTATAGATGTGCAAAAACTCTTCGAAAACTAAACTACAAGCTCTTTTGATCAATTAATTCCATTCCATTGTTTTCCTAGTTTGTCTTTGGCACTTTAACTTCATCCATGGTGCTTTGGTTGGCAAATCCCATTGATGGGAAGGGTATGTGCAAGCATGTTATATAAGGGAGCCAAGACAGATGCCCGGAGTGGAGACTCTGGCAATGCTGCACCAGGGATTGGCTGCTGCTGCTCCAGCAAGCATGGATGCACATTCATGGATTACAGCCACAGCTCACCACAGTTCTTATGCTGCACAAAGTAGCAACCCATGGTTGTGACTGACAGATACATTTAACCTCAGTATGAATGTACTCATTTAAATTCAAATATATATCTGCTATGAATCTCACCTACTATAGTTTCCATTTCAGGCATTGTAGCTTCCATTTCTAGAAGTTTCTATCTTTCTGTCATCCGTGCCTTTTTTGAAGAGTTCTAGGTTGCCTATCGTTTCCACAACACATCGAAAGCAACCACGATAACAGTGGAAATATTTTTGTATGATGATTATATAGCCTGAGCCATCCCTACTCAGTAGTTTTGATTGGTTTTTCTTCTTCTGGTGGGTTTTATGTTTTTGATTCTTTGCTTTCCCCTTATTTTTTTAATTAAAAATATTAGCAAATGGGGAACTAAGAAGTTTTATTTTCCTAAAACATATTTTGGCTTTGTACTATTAAATTGCTTTGAAGTGGTTTTCATCTTCTTGGATCGTATTATTAACCTTTACTAGGGTAGGTCAATTTGGCATTTAGTAGCTATCTTCCCACACCCCTTCCATCTCCCTTGATTCAAGAAGAAAATTCATACAGGGAGTAAGAACTTGGGGGAAAATAGCAAGCTGATGTAACCCTTTCAGTATCCATGTAGCTATAGAAGAAAATGGCTTAATAAATGAAAATGGCATGGTGTCATCATTTTTCCAGGACTCTCTAGAGGGTGAGAGTCCTCTGTCCTCGGCTGTAAGTTCCTGTTGACCCTAACCCTAAGAACAGCTCTCATCTAACTTTGGTTTTTTATGGAAAGTCTGAGGCATTTCAGAACAGCCTTGCCTAGGGGTCACAAATCTGAAAAGGCCAAGAGGTTACAATTTAATGTTCAACCAACCCATCTGGTTTCAAAAGTAACCATCCAGCAGTATGGCTGAATCTAACAACCATCTCACATTCATTTCCTTTTTAGCCATTATGTTTCAGCACAGTCTTATCTACAGGAGAAAATGAACAAAATATTCGAGTGGGTACAAAACGAAGTGTCTAGTAGAAAAACTGCTGATGTCCTCTCAAGTTTTCCAGGTGACTATGGGATATGTGAGAACTGACATCCACACAGTGCTCAGATCAACAGCAATTTTTTAAAACTCAGCACATTGCTTCTATTTTTTTTATTATGCCCCTTGCCTTTTTATTATTTTTTTTCAAGAGCTGAAAGTATTGTAGGAATTACGTTTGTTGTTGAATAGGGCTAGCCATTTTTTGCAGGTTAAATTTTACTTAGAGATTTGTAAAAGAGGTTAAAATGCTTTGGAAAGTATATTTAACCTAAAACATAAAAAAGTACAATCATGTAATTTCAAAGTGGAATACTAAGGTAAATGAATACTGAAATTATTGTTATTGAGAGCAAAATCAGTTACAAAACAATGAGCTATGAAGAACTCTGCCTACCCAGAAAGTTGGATTTTTGAGGCTCTATTCTTCACCCATGTTATTAACTTATTTTGGGGGTCTAGCAAATAAGAATGTTAACCCTTGTTAATAGTTTTACAGCTTAGCCCCAGATGCAGAGGACAGCTATGGGTGCTTGCTGGAAAGTCACACTGCATTTGAAAAATTAGAAGCTGCTATTAATCTGGTGGTGTCTCCATATTCTTTGCTTGTTGGAGAACACCTGAAATAATCACACAGAAACTGTATTAATTAAAATCACTGCTTGGCCCATTAGCTCTAACTTCTTATTGGCTAAATCTTATGTATTAATTTAACCCATCTCCATTAATCTGTGTATCACCATGAGGTCGTGGCCTACCAGCAAAGTTTCAGCATGTCTATCTCCGCAGTGGGTCCATGCCATCTCCCTGACTTTGCCTTCTTCCTCCCAGCATTCTGTTTAGTTTTTCCCCACCTACCTAAGTTCTGCCCTATCAACAGGCCAAGGCAGTTTCTTTATTCATTAATGGTAATCACACACACAGAGGGGACTCCCACATTATTTGCTAAAGATAAAATTCTACAAATGAAGGAAAATAATCAATAAAGTGTGTCAGTTTGCCACGTATCAAAGTAAGGGATCTACTTAGGACTTAACTGCCTGACCAAGCAATGAGTTTTCTCCAAGCTGCATTGTATTGTTCTGTAACAAGCATTGGCTATTGCGTTAAAATTGACTCACCTACTGAATGGCATGGTATGATGAGCAACATCAAAACAGAATAGATTTCAAAGGCATAAAATTATGCCTTTGAATTTAGCTTTGAATTTAGGTTTTGCATTTGTTAGATGTTTGGTTTAAACAAAACATTTACCTTCTCAGCTTCATCCTCTGAGCTATAAATACCTTCCTCATGAGGAGCAATGTCTGCATTAAGATATTATAGGAAACATACAGCAGTTACAGAAGCTCTCAATATACAAAACAGCACCACCCTCTTTTATGTACATCAACAGGCAGTTAACTGGGAGAATATGTATAAGAACCAGTACACAAAATTCACATAGCCATTTTCTAGAAGAGGAAAGGTAGAAAGGATAGGAAGGAAGATGGGATAAACAAGGAAAAAATCAAAATGTATTTCTAATCTTTTTGTTAAAAAATAAAAAAATTAAAAAAGAGACCTGGAAAAGAAAAACAGAGGTTATGAGAAAGAGGGCAGGAGGAAAAAAGGGATGGAATAAAGGGAGATTTCCTGAGAGCAGGTGACTGACAGAGAGAATTAATATGAGAAGATATGTAAAAACTACAAGAACACTTTCTTTACAAAAATTATTTTTATGTGGGCATGCATATGTGTCTATTATGTGTATGCCCATTTGAGGGTATCTGCATGTGAGTTCAGGCACCCATGGTAACTGAGATTTGCCAAATATGGGTGCTGATGGTAACAGGTCCTCTGCCAGAACTGTATCCACTCTTAAACACCAAACCTTTGCTCCAGGTCTAACAAGAATGCTTGGCAATGAAGTCAAAGCCTCAAACTTAAACTAGGAGGAAAAAGGAAATGTCAGTACATCTCTTCAGGGAAATCATACCCAGAAGCACTTTTGAGGCTGTTAGGAATGAGTGCTGGCCACAGGAACACCAGAAGTTGACTATATTTCAACTCTCACATTCTAGCAGTTTCTGTCCCTTCTCAAACTCAGCACAAGTAAGAAACAGGATAATCTGGCCATACCAAGCTTTAGAATATTTCAGAAATTCTTATTGATTCAGCTGTACATCTTATTCAACTAGGAAACTCTGTTTGGAAATTTTTTACCTGATCAAGCCGTCTACTGATATTGAGTTTAAGTCTCCAATAAAGTGCTGAAATATCTAGTAATCTCTTAAAACAACAAAAACTGAGAAGTGTGTCCATATGTTCCTAAAAGCTATAGATAATCTCTCTGTGAAAAGATCTGGGGCTAGGTAAATATAAGAAAAGATACAGCTCTCAGATTAAATTTAAAAAAATATTCCTATGCTTTTCAAGGGAGCATAAAAACAAATAAGATTTTTGATTTCCCATAAAGCCACAGAAGGGAGGGAATCTTCTAAATCTATTATGTGTATGTATCTCTTACATGCTTCAGTAAAAGAGAGAATTCTTAAAAGATGAAATACAAAGGAGATGAAATTCAAATGAGAAATGGAAATACAAATTAAACATATGCTGAGATTTGATCTTGTAACATGACGGGCCTGCTTGTCGGGGTTTGTCCTGCCCAGTTCCTGCAGCCATTTAACCCCAAAGAAAATCACACAGAGATCTCCATAAGTTATAAAACTGATTGGCCCATTAGCTCAGGCTTTGTATTAGCTCTTATAACTTATATAGCCCATTATTCTTATCTATGTTAGCCACATGGCTCAGTACCTTTTTCAGCAGGGCAGGTCACATCCTGCTTCTTCTATGGTTTGGGCAGGACTGGGGAAAGAGCTTCCTTCTTCCCAGAATACTCCTGTTCTCATTGCCCCACCTCTACTTCCTGTCTGGTTTTCCTGCCTATACTTCCTGCCTGGCCAATCAGCATTTATTTAAAACATGACTGACAGAATACAGACAATTCTCCTGCACCACCACCCCTTTTTTTAAAAAAAGGAAAATATCCATAGTCCATTTTTTGGGAATGTGGGTGTAGTATTCCAGGCTACTTCCAGATGGTTGGGGGTGCTGATAATCTTAAGGGAAACTAAAGAAAATTTAGAGTTATGATCAAGTCCTGACTGGAGTATCCTGTGAGGCTTGATCATCTCAGGCAGCATCTTGAATCTGTTCTAGATGTAGAACTGTCATCTGGGCCATCCGTTTGTACCAGAGATTTCTCAGGTGGTCTTCCTTGATCAAACCTGAGTTTTTTTTAACTCAAAATGAACCCACAGCCTCTCATTTCCTGTGGAAACAAAAGCAAAATCTCTTCTCCAAAGTAACATACCTTCTGACTTCAATTTTGAAGTCAAGGTATTTTCAAAATACCTATTTTGGATTAATTCAGCAGCATTAATAAGCAAATATCTTTTAGCAGCTGTTACTCCTTCCTCAGCATTCAAACAATGCAAAGAGAGCATAATAGCATACAGTATCCAGATTCTCTGTGTGTTTTCCATCGTTATGCAGCTTTATTTTAACCTCTATTTCTTTTATTTTTACTTTTAACTTTTGGCTTTTTGAGATAGGTTCTCTGTGTATTTTTGTTCTGGAACTCCCTCTGTAAACCAGGCTATCCTTGAACTCACAGAGATCCGCCTGTCTCTGCCTCCCCAGTCCTGGGATTAAAGGTGTGTGCTACCATACCTTGAACTCACAGAGATCTGTCTGTCTCTGCCTCCCAGGCATTGGGATTAAAGGTGGTGCTATCTAACACCTTGAAGTCACAGAGGTCAGTCTACCTCTGCCTCCCAAGTGTTGGGATTAAAGGTGTGTACCACCACATCCAACTACTCTCTTTCTTTTTTTATTTTAAGGACTTTAACCTTTTTTTCAAGCCTGCATATATTTTTTAACACACTGTAAACCATTTAGAAGTTTTCTTCATCTTTGAATATCTCTTTACTGTATCTCTCTCTTTTTTCTGACCACATGACTCTTTAATTTGTGAAGCAATATGAAGAGGATTAAAGCCGTGTCTTTGACAACTGGATCCAGCCCATTTCTTAGCTTTCTGAGATTTCAGCCTCATGGCTGAGGTACCGGCCAGAGCCATGTTTATTGCTACAACTCTATGGCGTTTCAAGGTCCTTGCCAGCAAGCAAGCTGCAACAGTATGTCCATAAACAACACTCACATGCTCTGTAGTTGGACTGCCTGCCTGAAAGAGTCAGAATTTGCCCTGGCAGGATGGCCCAGAGATCTGGCATTTTAAAACAATGACACAGCTTTTTCCTGCTATTGCTGAAAACCAAAAAGCATTTTTGGTTTTTTATCAACACTATTTAAGTGTTTCTTGGCAGGACCTCTTAAAAGAGCTGCAAGGCTTTATAGCTAAAACTGAGTCAGGAAGCCTCTCTTAGATGAGAGTACTTGCTTGCCTCTACCAAGCAGAGAAGACCCAAGAAATTGCTGCTACCAAGAAAACATGCTTTACTCTACTCTTTCCCAAGCTTTCTCGGACTTTCTGTGGATGTTGGGTGGCCATTTGTAACATCTGTAACAGGAAGGCCTGATTGTTGGGGTTTCTGTCTTGCCCAGTTCCTGCAGCTGTTTAGCCCCAAAGAAAATCACACAGAGGTCTCTAGAAGATTACAAACTAATTGGCCCATTAGCTCAGGCTTCTCATTAGCTCTTGTAGCTTATATTAACCCATTATTCTTATCTATGTTAGCCACATGGCTCAGTACCTTTTCAGCAGGGCAGGTCACATCCTGCTTCTTTGGTGGTCTGGGCAGGACTGCAGAAAGAGCTTCCTTCTTCCCAGAATATTCCTGTTCTCATTGCCCCACCTCTACTTCCTGTCTGGTTTTCTCACCTATACTTCCAGCCTGGCCAATCAGCATTTATTTAAAACATGATTGACAGAATACAGACAATTCTCCTGCACCTTGATCTTACCAGCCATTTCATCTTGGTCAGTCAGAATGGCTAGAAATATTTTTACCACATGATTCAGCTATGTCTCTCTTGATGAGCATGCACTCAGAAGACTCTACGTCCTATGCCAAAGATGCCTGCTTAGTTGTGTTCATTGCTATTATGTTTGCAATAGCCAAGAAGGGAAAAGAGCATAGAAGTCTACCAAGTGATGAGTGGACAAGCAAATGTGGTGCATTAATAAAATGTAATATTATTCCCCTATTAATAAAAACTAAATTATGAAGTTCATGGATAAATGGATGGAGAAGGAAGCAGTCATGCTAAGTGAGGTAACCGAGACCAAGAAAAATAAGCACTGGATGCTTTCTTTCAATTGTGGGTCTTAGCTTTGAGTCTTCAGACATGTCTTTCATTAGTAATAGCCATCGAAGTCAGAAAATTAGCAAGGGGCTAATGAGAAATTTCAAGAGGGGACAGATAAAAAGTAGTGGTGTAAAGGGTTAAGGGGAATAATGGAACAGGAAGGGTTAAACTGGGATGGGAATGGGAGAGCAGGCTAGAGGAGGAAATGTAGATGGGAAGGATGATTAGTACTAATGACATTTTGAAAGAGTCATAGGGAAATCTACCACTGTAGAAGGTTTCACACACACATGCACATGAACATACACACACATAAACACACAATTATCCTATAATGTCCCTTCTTCTAACCCAAGATGAAATGACAATATGTATATGACTATATATTTGTACTTTTTGTCTTATAGAAAAATGAAAAGGAAAATAATTTTTAAAGTTCTTCCTTAATTCATTGAATATTACCCCAGGAAATCATCTGGTCACTTATTTTTGGCTCAGTGCCACATATATGTAAAACTTCATATCTTTACTATTTGTGAAAGAGTGAAACAAAAACAATAGGTGAAATATCAGGTACAGTGGATAATTCAAAACTATTAGGGTTGAATTCTATAATTCTTTTTTTATCAACTAGAAGAGACGGTTGAGTGGCCACTGTGTTGTTGACTTTTGTCTATTTGACACCAACAAGTTCATTTTGGAGAAGGGAACTTCATCGGGACTTGCCTCCATATGGCTGGTCTTTGGACAAGTCTGTGGGGGCATTTTCTTGATCAATGATTGATGTGGGAGGGCTAACCCACCGTGGGTGTTGCCATGACTGAACTGCTGTTCCAGCATTGCATATGAAGGAAGCTGAGCAAGCCCTGGAAAGCAAGCTAGTGTGAAGTGTTTCTTCATGGAGTTGAATTCAGTTCCTGCCTCTAGATTCCTGCTTGAGTTGCTACTTTGTCTTTCATCCATGATGAACTGTGACATTAATGTGCAAGATGAAATAAACCCTTTATCCCAAGCTGCTTTTGCTCATGGTCTTTATTACAATAACAGAGAAGCCATGGAGAATAACAATATAAGAGGGATAGGAAGGGGGGTAGTGACATTCATGAGGGGTGAACAGGACAGCTCTTTGAAGGTCTTCTAAAGTGTCTCCATATGTATGAATTCAAGAGCTGTATTTTTATCCTAAATATTTTTAAATATAAATTTTTTTAAAAAATTATTTAAAATTTTTTTAAAAATTAAATATAAATATTACAGGAATTGTTTTTCAGGTAATATTGCTAAACACAATGAATGGATTAAAACGGTGAACACAGATTTACTGATCTCCTTTCATCTTGTTTATGCGCTACTTGGAGGGGGTCATGCGAGGGATCATGACACTTTAAAGAACACCCCTCTGGCTCTCTCAAAGAAGAACATTGCTGTTCTTCCATCCTAACATTGGAGCCATGTTTCCTTGAGACTCATAGCATGTCCCACTTTCCATTGGGCATTTCCACCTGTTTAATACATGGGCCTTACAGGCATCCTTGTTGCACTCAGAGATGGACGGAGAGTCAACTATGACTTTGTTTGTTCTCTCTTCTCAGAGAGTGTCTGGCTTACAGAGGCGCTAAATCACATCTCATAAACAATCAATTAAGACCTGAAGCAAAAGAGCACAGGACAGAGCTCTTCCAAGGCTCTTATTGAAAGAGCTCTCTTGGCATCTTCCCCACATCAATGGAAGGAGAATCTCATTAATGGACACTCTCTCTCTTGCCAAGGCACTCTGTAACCTAATGAGGGGACTTTTGCTCCTGAGACACCTGTTTGAATTCATCCCAAGTAGATAAAGGGTGGAGGTTACTGCTGCCAATATGAAGGGAGCTCACAATGGATTAAGGTTTAGATCCCAAGGAACAGATGTTCTTGTCATAAAATTCCCCGTAACTAGGAACCACATGGGTTAGGCTCAGAAAGAGCCACTTCACAGGTTTGCATGTAATCCAGACATCTCATGAGGGAAGTGTGTGGTCTCAATGTAACACAGCTATGCGAGGTACATGGAAGGTGGTAAGCAGATTGATGTGATGCTAAAAGTGTATCTAAAATTCTAGACACAATTCTGTCCTGCTGCTCTGTTTTCATTATGACAAATTATTTTATGAATATCTTCAATATTTTATATGATAACCCCGAAGTCACCTATTTCTATCAATGTCTTAGCCTTTTAGTGGCAAACTTGCTTTTAGCACCACAACCCAGCACAGTTCATTCCCATTTCTTCTACACTGCTGTCTCCTGTGTTGCATCTCTCTGTTCTTTCCTCATTCCACAAAAGGAGGATCAGAGTCCTTCACGGCACTGGCGTGGCCGAAGCACTGACCTTTCTGTACCCCAAGTTGCTTACTTCCTATGACTTATGACACACCTAGAAGATGGAACCTGCTGCCCCCAGCATAATTAGCGAGGACCGAGAAACAAGGTTTTCTTTGGCTCTTCCCATTCTTTTCCAATTTTTAATGATTGTGCTCTACCCATCTCCTGAACATATGAATGACCAGGACTTAGGATGTTCTCATTTTTGACCTTATTCTGAGTTCTTCTGTTAGTCACTTTCCGCCACTATGATAAAATACCTGAGGTACATAATTTAAAATGAGGAAAGATTTATTTTGCTCATGTTTGCAGAGATTTTGGTCCATGGATGCTGGTTCTGTATAGCATGGTTGAAAAATAACGTTCAAAGTTGCTCACCTTATGGTGTCCAGAAAGGGATGGAGAAGGGCATTTTAAAGACTCTTAAAATCCCAGCCCCCTACCTTCCTACATCTTCTAGCCAGGCCTTACTTCCTAATGGTCCATCCATCTACAAATTCATTAATAAATTCAAATGTTGGTGGGAACAGTACCTTTATAAACCAAACATAAATCAAAATTATCACTAGCTGGGATTTCTTACTGTTTCATATTCAACCTAGACCTGAAGATGATGTCTCTCTAACAATTGCGACTTTCTGAAATGTGTTCTGTAGTCCGATGACTCAACTGTAAAATGTTTCCTGAGTTCCCACATACCACTACCTTTGTGCCTGCCTTTTCTAACGAAAGCAACTCTTGCTGCATAGAGAATTCTCAGCTCGTATTTTATTGAGAAGTGCAAGCATGCTGTCCCACCTTTCGGCACTCAGGATTACTGCCGAAATAGTTGGATACTGATCAAATATTCTACTGTGTCTTTGCGATGCTAGCAAAATAAAAGTGACTGACTTTATGTCATCTTGGTTCTGATTACCTGCTCCAATTTCCCTGTCTCTTCATCACCCTTTGTCTACACACATATTTGTCCAGTTTTGGATGTCAGTGCTTCTCCGCATAAGGGTCTTTTGGGAAAGAAACATGGATTTCTGTGTCATGTGTTCATAGGCACACCCCTGCTTGAACCCATTTTGATCTTACTTACCAGAGGCTGCATCCTGCCCATATGACATGAGCCTGGGCAGATTCTCTAGTCACAGCTGTTTGCAAAGCTGAGCTAAGATGTTTTACAGTGAATGCCTGTTGCTGATGTTGGTATGTTCCTCCTTACAGGCATGTAGATTCCCTCTGCATTCTCCTACAGGGAGATATCATACTAAGAGTGGTATATATGGGCCCAGTGGAGTCTCTTTGTCATCTAACTTAATTATATAGGTTATTCATGGGCTTCTCTGCCTTCCGTTTTGTTATCCTCCAGTTGCTCTGAATTTTACATAGAGGGTCCACATCACTGGGAAATAATGCTACTATTAATCTCAAGTGCCTTAAGTAATTTGAGGAATTCTGAATAATCAATCCTATTCTTTTTACAAAACTAGAGTATAGGAAAGAAACTGCCTGTACTTGAGTCAAGACAGAGTTAGAAAATGCCTCATGCTAGTTTGTCAAGCTGGGGTTACTGAATAAGATTTACACCATAGCAGAGGCATCACATCACCCCTGCCTTCACAGGCAACATGACAGGGAGAGGCAAATGTTAAGGGATGCCACGTAGAACCCACGAACAAGCTCAACCTGAAGGACATTCTACAAGAGCCCTGAGCCTGACTCTCTGAAGGAACTGACAAATACAGCAAACAGAGATGAGAGACATCACTACCCAAAGCACTATGTAGATGTGCATTTCAATGTGATGTTTCTCCATCAGGGATGAAGGAAGCCAAAGGGACAAAGAGGGAAAGGTCTCAATCCAAGGTGACTATAGTAGGGACGTATTCTCATTTTCCACCTGCTTGGAAGGGAAGGTTGCTTGTAGAATCCCAATAATTCTAAGGGAGATTTTGCCACAATTTTAATGTCCAGGGAGAATTTTCTGTAAAGTTCATCTTGAAAACAGCATTGTCTTTTTCTCCTTTGGTCATTGTCTAAAAATATAATTCTGAGCTTCAACATGTTTCAAGAATGGTTCAAGGAATACTTTTCTTGAGCAATTACTGGAGATATTTCTGTAAGTTCGCTCCATTCCTGGACAAATTATACTTATGGCATTCTATCATACATTGTGCTCTCTCTCTCTCACTCTTTCTCTCTCTCTCTCTCTCTCTCTCTATATATATATATATATATAATTGTTCTTATATGCAATATATCTTCACATATCAATATGTATGCACACACACACACATACACAGGCATGCACACACACACAAACTCTAGCAAAGAGTCATTTAACACAACCATAACACAGCTATCAAAATGAAGAAAGAAGTGTTCATTCATTACCACAGTCTGATATTTCAAGTGCGTTTATTGCTCAGTTCCCAAAGTGTCCTTGATTTTAAAGTGGTAAATAGCAGTTTACATTGCCTTCATTGACTTTCTCGCATCCCTTAATCAAAAGCAGTTCTTCAGCCTCTCTTTCCCTCTTCTAGCCTTGATGCTTTTGAAACATATGCCACTCCCTTGTCATTGGCTATTTATGAGCTATGGGGGGGGTAGATTTCCCTGTCTTCAGTGATTTTTGTCTTAAATTGTGAAGTGGATGAACGTGATGACCTACACACTTTGAAATGTCATAAGTTTACTGTGTCTCAGTGACTCTTTTCTCGTGTGAATCTAGGGATTCTTGCTCTAGTCTAAGGACCTACACATGTGTGTCATGTAACAGAGACCATCAATCATAGGTCAAGTGTCTACTTTTTAAAGGACAGTAACACACACTCTGGGTTATTTCTCAACTTAAAGAAGACAATGCCAAAGGCAGTGAGCAAGTTTGGTTTTATAACAAAACTGATTAAACTCATTAAACTGAAGGTTCTATTAAAATAGAATGCACACTGACTGCAACTGGGTCTGGATAGACGCTTATGTGGCTTTTGACTCAGATCCACAGTTATCACTACCAAGAAGTCTCCACACCCGTTGAGAGCATGACTTCACATTACAGTCAATCAGGAAGTCTGCCTCCTCAAGTGTGCCACTGGGATCTCAGCAGTTTTATATTAGACCTTGGTGGAAAGCAAACAAAACCAACCCTCATAGCTGGTGGCTTTATTTTACCAAAGTGAACAAACAGCATGTGATCCTATTACAACTGAAAAAGAAAACTCGCTGTTAAGTTGAATCAATTGCCAACCCACACACACTCCCTCAAACCCAAAAGAGTTAACGCAATCCCGAGGTGGTCGAGTGGTTTAACCACAAATATCCTGGCAGTCACGGGATTCAACTTCAGTTTACACAACTGAAATGGGATGTGGGTCCCCTGGTTAGAACAAGGAAGGAAAGTGACCGTGAAGGGTGGGTGCCTGGTAGGGTCAAGTACATCTGCCTTCCCATGGATGCATTGAGTGCTCCTTGTCTCAGCACTAAAAAAGAGAGACGTGGGGGAAGTACATACAGAAAAATATCTAGTATACTCTGGAAATTTCCAGGTTAGGGAATAGTAAGAAATAGGACAAAAATAGAAGATGGCGAATAAGCAATGAGTTTCCCTCCAGGCTAGGGCACAGAATGGAAATTACTATATGCAACATGAAACAAAGTCTATACACTATGAAACAGAAAAGAAAAATGGCTTGTTAATGGACTACCAGTATGTAACATGAGGGCGGGCTTGGTTGTTGGGGTTTCTGTCCCACCTGGTTCTCACAGTCGTTAAGCCCCAAAGAAATCACACAGAGAGGTCTATATTAATGATAAACTGATTGGACCATTAGCTCAGGCTTCATATTAGCTCTTATAACTTATATTAACCCATTATTCTTATCTATGTTAGCCACATGGCTCGGTACCTTTTTCAGCAGGGCAGGTCACATCCTGCTTCTTCGGTGGTCTGGGCAGGCGTGGGGAAAGAGCTTCCTTCTTCCCAGAATACTCCTGTTCTTCTGGCCCCACCTTTACTTCCTATCTGGTTTTCCCACCTATGCTTCCAGCCTGGCCAATCAGCGTTTATTTAAAACATGATTGACAGAATACAGACAATTCTCCTGCACCACCAGTGCATCTACGTTAAAGGGAAGGAAGGGGACTGGCCAGATGGCTTAGTGGGTACAAATGCTTGGCACACAAGCCCAAAGACTGGAGTATGGTCCCCAGAAAAAGGAAGGAGATAACTAACTCTACAGGTCCTATGACGTCTACTGGTATCCATAGCATGTGTTCATGCCCTCATCTACATCACATACGTGTGCATACACACACATGCACGTGCACATACACACACACACACGATTTGTTTATTTTTTAAATGTAAAAAGAAAGGAGGAAGGGAGAAAGGGAAAAGAAAGTAAGGCAAATGAAAGTGGTTAGTCTCTAGATGGAGAGCAGATATCCTCCCTCAGGTGAGAGAGCTAAGAGCTTGATTTAATGGGGAAGCGTGGTCAGTTGTAAGTAGAGAAAACAAGGGGGGAAAGAGGTTGGAGGGAAAGAAGGTGAGATTACAACCACATGGGAGGAGTCACTACTGAAAGTCCTATAGAGCTACAGCATCTCTAGTTTCCAACAACATGCTGTATTGACCAGGAACTAGAAACAGTTCAGCTTCTTGACTTAAAGATGGGAAAGTAGAAGAAGCTGAAATATTAGTTACCTCATATGTAAGTAATCGTATTGTGCTCCATACACACACATTAGCTAAGGTCCAAGTGTAACCCAAATATTTCTTCATTATTTTATTTTAAAGTTATTGTTACCTACAGTATCTTATGTTTAATACTGGAATTTTTCAGAAACACCATTTTTACTGTTTCCTTCTCCTTGTACCCTCCCACTCTCCATAGTGTCTTTCCTGGGATTGTGTCTTTTGTGTCCTCTTGCCCATTCCTTACTTAACATCGATGTTCTGCCTCTCTTCCTCTCTTTTCTATCTTTATGACTTATACACCCTTGTTCCACTTACACGCATGCATACAAACATTATAAACTAGAATCTGCATATGAAAAGACATTTGTCTTTCTGAGTCTTGAGTTACTTCCTCTGAATACAACACTTCTCAGCTCCCCCCACTTTTCAACTAATTTCGTAATTTCATGTTTCTTTACAGATACATACAAGCCCATTGACCAAATGTGTCACATTGCTCTTCATTAATCTCCTGGTGGGTATCTAGATGGTTCCATTTTCTTGCTATTGTGAATAAAGCATAAAGAAACATGGATCTTCAGATATCTCTTAAGACTGGATACAGACTCCTCTGGCTACATGGCCTGGCATAGTCCAAGTGGGTCACAAGGCAGAGTTCTGTTCATGGTCTTAGGATCTTCCACACTGATCTGCACAGGCTGTACAAGCTGACACTCTGCTGGGCCCTGAAAGAGGAAGGGATTCTCTTTCCCACATCCTCACCTTCATTTGATTTGTCCCCTTTCTTGATGATTGCCATTCCAACTTGGGGCAATATAGAATGTCAAAGCAGTTTTAGTTTTCACGTCCTTGATGGCTGAAGTTGTAGAAATGCTTTTTAAAGACTTTATTGGCAATTACATTTTTTTTTCTTTTGAGAGATGGCTGTTCATTTAGTGATGCTGTTTGTTGATCTGGCAGATTTGGTTTCTTGTGCTTGATTTATAGATATCAACCTTCTGGCTGACCTCTGACCGAGGCTCTCCCATTCTGCAGGCTTTTGCTTTACTCTGCTTTTCATTTCCCTTTACATGCTAAAATATTTTGGAAGTGCCTAGTTTTGGTATTGGAAGGGGGAAAGTTCAGAGAATTTATACTACCAAATGAAAGGAATAATGTATTAGAACCCTGAACTAATTAATAGAAAACCGAATGAGCATGGGAGAATCTTCTTAAAAAATAGAATATATACCTGCTTGGTCTGAAATACATTTTCTTGCTTCTATGTCCCACTGAGTAAATTATTAGTGTCCCACAAGAGGGAGATCAGCCCATAGGCATAGGTACCTCTGTCAATAAGAAGCTAAGCTCCATCTATTTCAAAAACCAAGTCCTATGGTTGATGCTGTCTGCTGTCCTGAGATTCTAGCACCAAGGGTCAGTACCTGCACAGCTATTATGAGACTAAATCTCCAAGTTCACCTTTCTGAAGTATATAGCCAATAGCTTTGGGCACTGCCCACCCTGAACCAACCCTAGGGACTCTCCATCCCTACTATTTCTACTAGCGTGCAAATTCTAACCCTCTTTAAGCACGTGTTATGGTCACATGGTCTTAGAAGTTTATGTCACTTTCCAAAAGGCAGTAATTATTGCTTGTTCGAAATTCCTTGACTCTGTGTCTGGTCAGCGTTTTGAGGATTCTGCTTCATATTGTCGTGTCTCATGGTTTTCGGTGTGTGTCCTGCCTTGTCTGATGAGCCTAAAGGGCACAGGATCTTTCTTATTTGGTTTTATCTACCAGCTCTGACCATGACTGCACATGGACTCTTGAGAGCACAACACATTTGGATATGTTATGAATGGATAACTCAGTTGTCATCATAGAATAGATTGCCTATTCAGAGTAAGCTAAATTGTGCTATGGTATAAATGATTCCAAACTTCAGTGCCTCAAAATATCCATAGTGCAGTTCATGTGGGCTACTTAGCGCCTCCCTTCTCGACTGTCTGACTCAGTGTGTGAGAGGACAGCCCCTCTGAACCCCTGGAGCACCGCAGTCCCCGTGGTAAGAAGAAAGCGAAGGATTAGTGATTCATCATTTTTTAAAGGCTTTTCCCTAGAAATGGCATTTTACACTAATCACAGGTCAGCGTCACTGTGATCTACCATTTGGAGCTAGTCATAAAGGTTTGTCTCATCGTAAGGTGTTCATGGAAACACAATCACGCCGTATGTCTAAACTATTCAGTGACCAGCTATGAGGAGTAGAAAGGTCAAAGACTTTAACTTTTAGTTCCCAAGCTAAAGCTTCTTTTTCAAAGTGTGGAAAGATACCCTGCTGCCAAACACCAGCTCTAAAATAATTTGCCAAGAGACTTGGAACAAGTCAGGAACCATGAGAATTTGTCTTAACTGCGAGTTTTTCATCTAAGAGAAATGGGTTTATAGACATATTCCTTTATTCCCTCTTGCTAGGAATGGGGTTATAGACATATTCTTTTATTCCTTCTATGCTAGGAATTGACCTTATGAAATGTCTCTACTATATAATATTCCCAGCAAATTTTATATTATAATAAAATATATTAAAGAATGAGACTGTAGAGATAGCCCAGCCATCAATGTTTGCCATGCAAGCATAAGATTGTGAGTTAAACCCTTAGAATCTGTATGAAAAAGCTGGGTATGGTGGCTTGTGTTTGCAATCCCAGCACTTAGAAGGCAGAGGCAGGCAACAGCTTTCCCTTGCTGGCCAATCAGCCTGGCCTACTCAGCAAGCTCCAAGGCAAAGAGAGAACCTGCATCATAAAACAAGATGGATCACAGTTGGATAACTATACCCAAGACTGACCTTTGACCTCCACAGGTACCTATGCCACCACACCCCCTTGGAGCATAGATTAAAGGATCTGTGATTTTTTTTTATATATGGCATACTATGTTCCTGCTGGAAATAAAGATGTTGTTCTTAAGAGATTAAGCCATGAGACTCCAGGAAGCATCATATTTACTAAAAGCTTAGTTAATTGATCATTAATAATTGTGTGCCCCATGCTAGTACCAATAGCTTTGAAATTAAGAAAATTGAAGGTATACTAGTTTATCTTACTGTGATAAAAACCCTCTGACAATCAGACACTTAGGGAGAAAAAGGTTTATTTCAGCTTAAACTTCCTGGTCACAATCCATTGTTAAATTCAAAGCAGGAACTGAAGCAAAAGCCACTGAGAAATACTGCTTAAAGAATAATTCCCTGGCTCTTGCTCATACTGTCTTCTTATGCAACCCAAGTCCACCTTCCCAGGGGTGACTAAGGTCACAATGGATGGGGTTTTACCACATCATTCAGCAATCAGGGGGGATCCCCCACAGGCACGGCCACCTGTCAATCTGATCTGGGAAATCCCCAATTGAGACTACCCATTCCCAACTGACCTTAAGTTGTGTCAAACAGACAGTTAAAAAAAAGGACAGAAAAAAAGTTTGTTCATGTATTTGTGAGCCTTTGACAGTGTGTCCTCTTGTGTGTGTGTGTGTGTGTGTGTGTGTGTGTGTGTGTGTGTATGTATGTATGTAAACACTACAGCAAAAGAAGCACCAAAAGAGAGATTCCTGAGATCTGTATCTATCTTACTCTTTTATTCCAAGAAACACAACATAGGTTAAGTATGCATTTCTACATACACACAGGAAGAAACAAAGGAGAGGATGGGTAGACCGGAAAGAGAAGAAAACAGTGGTTATTAGCAAGGCCCTGGGCTACCAAACTTTGCTTGCTTACAAAACATTCAGCTGCAGCCATCAGCCTTTCTATTTGTCTGGCTAGAGAAGCCTCGGAGGCCAGTGTGGGTCTGCTCTGAAGGACTTGGTCTCCTACCATAGAACTCATCAAGCCCCCAATGCACTTTTCCTAATATACATGGTAGAAATTTCTAGGCTGGCCACTTCATGACAGAATGGAGGTGATACCGGAGGACTGATATGTTCTCTAACCTGTCTGAGGAGAGAGGTACAACATAGAGGTACAACACAGCCCCGTAGGACACTAGCCCCATTTGTTTGTTTGGTTCTTTGTTTGGGGGTACATTTTAAGCAATCATTCTGCAACTCAACCACATTCCCAACCCTATCATTTAAAAGAAACTTTAGTATTATGTGCAAACCAGACTTGCCAGCCATAGACTCTATTCTGGTCTCTTTAATAACGTCTATTCCCATTCTATGCTTGGCCATTCACGACTGTAGGAAAGGGATCAGCAGGCAATGGACAAACTGACTTTTAGACTAGCATAGGGGGCATGGGTGGACTGAGAACACAACGGAGAGGCAGAGGGTTGCCCAGCAACTAGAGGACTGCCTACCCCAATTCCATTTTACTTAAAGAATGAAGTTAGTGACATCGTTTTAGTATATGGTGTAGGAGTGCTTTGCCTACATGTATGTCCGTGCATTGCACGTGTGCAGTGTCCACCAAAGCCAGAAGAGGGTGTTGGATCTATAAGGAAGGGAGTGAGTGTATGTAGGAGCCACCATGTAGGTCCTGGGACTCAAACAGGGCCCTTGAGAAGAGCAGCTGGTGCTATGCAGATCCATCTCCCTAGCTCCACCACATCTTTATCCTTTGGCTTTCTGAGTCCCACTAAGCTGCCCAGACTGGCTCCTACCACTGCCTCAGCCTCCCAAGGAGCTGGGATCATAGGCCTGTGCCTCTAGGCCTGCCCTCCCCCACCCTATTTTAAGACTTCCCAATTGCTGGGATTCTCCGAAGACCAAACAAAATGTTCGCTGCTCTTCTAAAATCTTATTTGCCAATCCATCCATCAACTCAGAAATGATGTCTAAATCTGTAACGCAGATGCATTAGAATGCTTCTGTTTGTCTGGTTTGTTCTTTTTGTTTGTTTTATTTTGTTGTTGTTGTTGTTGTTGTTTTCTGAAGCTGGGTAACTTTATAAAGAAATGACAGTTACTCAGGTCACAAGACAGGAAACAAAAAAAATAAAGTCAAGGAGTGCCCATTCTTGTTCTCTTCCATCAGGCCTCTTGAGAACTGATCAAGGATCTTCTGAGAAGCGCTTCATCCATTTCAGGGGCAGTTCTTTGAAGGGGCCTCTTGTGAAGTCCATCTTTTAGCCCCTGGTGCCTCTTAGCACTGTCACCCCAGAGGTAACCTCTCGCTACACAGGCCTAGGAGTACCAACATCTAAACCCCAGCAAGAACGTATAACAGACACGGCACGAACTTTATTTGGCGTAGGGCATTTGCTGCACCTTCCTGTCTGTTGGAATGAGTTCTAAGGTTAGGCTCTTTGAGACCAGTGCTAGCACCAAGGACACGCATTTCCATGATAATTAAAACAAAATGAAATCCTGGGCTATTCAGGTAACCAAGGCATTCACTTAGAGCCTACATTGGTTAACAGGTATCAATAACACATTCCAAGCCCTTCACAGAGATACCTTACTCCTTACAATGTAGCTATATATGCTTCTAATTTTGAATTATAGGAAGCATGTGAAGGGTCTGGAGGACAAAATAGCTCAGGCTTGTGCTGAAGGGAGAGGCCAAATGTTTGACTGAACTGACCAGGTTAATTAACACCCCCAAGTAAAGCATTTTTTCCTTTCCTTGTTTTTCAAACAGGATTTCCAGATGTTATTGGAGATGAGTTTTCTTTTAAAAAAAATTATGTGTACGGTTGTTTTGCCTGATTGTATGCATGTTTCCCATATGTGTGCAGTGCCTGCGGAGGCAAGAAAAGGGCGTTGGAGCCCTTGGAACTGGAGCTACAAACAGTTGCGGACTGTCATGTGGGTGCTGAGAATTCAACCTGGGTGTTCTGCAAGGGAGTAGCCACTGCTTTTAACTGCTGAGCCATCTCTCCAATACCTGGAGGTTTTTAAACTATAACTGTATAGAAACATTATAGATCCATATTACATATACATGTAGTTCTTGTATTAGTGACCATCATTTTTATTAGTTTAAAAGTAGTTTAAGCATATGTCAAAGAATATTTAAAATACAAAAATTATCAAGTCTTCTATATAAAAATTGGAGGTTTGTTGAATAATGTTGAATAACTGATAACTGAAATACCATATGCATGGCTACTACATTAAAGCAGCTATCCTTTTTCATTATCTTATGTCATTATTAAAGAACTTATTAATAAACACTAGAAATATACTACAGGTGACATACCAGGTACCAGAACTAGAACCAAAGGCTAAATGATTGCCATCTAAAATTATGTCCTTGGGAAATCATAGTTCTTTCCAGAAAGATACTGTAATATCTGCCCCCTTCTCTCTCTCTCTCTCTCTCTCTCTCTCTCTCTCTCACACACACACACACACACACACACACATACGCGGTTTTCACCTGTTACTTTATCCCCACCTATCTACTCAAATCCATCTATCTCTAGTTAGTTAGTTCTATATTTTACTTCGTTTAAGATCACTTTGAAAATGCCTGTGATGCTTCGATTTATTCATTTTGGTAGAGAAATGCTTCGCAGTTGTGTTGAATTCATGGCCCCTGAACCAAGAGCTCAACCCATGCTCGCCTAATCTAGAAACTGTCTCTACTGCTTGCAGTCACTTGGATGCATTCGGCCCACCAGTGTTAACCACCAGGGTTATGCAGAAAACTCAAATACAAGTCTTTAATTTAGCAGATCCACCCACAAGGTTCCAGAAGCTGAAGTCAGCATGAGTCTTTGGGAAAAATATCACCCTGGAAAAAAATAGTACATGTGAGAAAAATACTGTGAATTTAGAAGCATTTGTTTTACAAACTACAGATGCAGACTGAAAGAAAATGACATCTCGCTTTGATATTAAGCGTCCCTCCATAACACATCCATCTGCAACATGTTTTGCAGTCAGTTACCCGCTAAACCTCACCGCACACAGATTCGCACAAGAGGCAAAATACAGCTGACCCCGTTTTGCAGATGGAGAGAATAGAAACACAGAGAGTAAATGAACTTCTCAAAGTTTCCAGTCAGTTTCCAGACATCTGCCATTGGCAGGAAGGAACTCACTATTCTCTTAGGGAGTTGAAAGAGGAAATTGTGTTGGTTTTCAATTTTGCTTTCTGAGTGATCGCTGTAGGCTCGGGTCTGGTTAGAATACAGAGAAAGTGTTAAAGCCATTGTTTAGCAAACCTACAGGTTTGGGAGGGAGTATATGTTCATGTTGGGGTTAGGCTGGACAGGTTGGTAGTCGGCCAAACTGGCATCAATAAGCAGGACAAAGTTGCCATACAGAAAAGCAAAGCAGTTGTGAAATGAGGGGGCTTTGCCTGGGAGAGAGGGTTGTGAGGAAGCCTGGGGTGTGTGGCGGGGAAACTGTGGAGGAGCCCCTCTGAATAAGCCCTGTGGTAGCCCCTGTTTTGTTAGGCATCTTTGCTTCTTACTCAGTTTCAACCACTTAGTACCACCTCTCCAGATCTGCCTCCTGGGCCAGCATCAGCAACAGCAGCAACTTGTTAGGAAAGCAAATTGCCAGGCTGAGGAAAGGGGAGTTGATGGAAAGCAAAACCTTATAGCCTTTGGCCAGAGAGTGCTAGCGGGTAGCCACCACTAAGGTTCTGAGACAATCACGTTACTCAAAGGATGAACTCTGTCTTTTCAGATACGTTTAAAGCTATACCTGGCTTTGGGGAAAAAGTAGTTAGCAATCTTCCCTATTTTCCTGCCAAAGAAGTTGCGGGAAAGGATGAAAAACGTATGGGAATTGAGAAAGGAGAGATACAATATACAAAATATTCTTTCTTCTTTCTTTCTGCAGCTCACGTTTTGGAAACACACATGCACATATACCCGGCACACGCGCACGTATACACACATGCATGCGCACGCAAATGCACAAACACACACCTGTGCAGCACTGGGCACAGATGACTTTGGGAGCTTGCCAGGCAGACTCGTCCAGAAACAGTTTCCTAGCACATGATCTGGGCAGATTGATCAGATTCAGGAATTATACATAATAGAAGGGGAAAAAATGTTAAATGGAAAGTCTGGTGGTCGGCTGAAGGATAGGGGATGCAGGAAAACTGTTTATCTACTTTTTTACACTTTGTTGTCTTTCTTTCTCTCCAGCAAGTTCTTCAAACTTTGCTGGCCTGCTCTGTGCCCTGGAAGTCGATCTAGCTGATTTTACCACCTACATTGTTTTGTGCTTTCTCTTCTGGTTGGATTTAAGGAGTGGGCAGTGGGTGAAAGCTTGGTGAGTGGGAGAAGAGAACACACGGTGTGTTTGTTCATCTCCTAGTCTACTGCAACCATGTCACCCTGAACAAGCCCGATCTCATCTGTTCAACCCCTTGCACTCTCTCCTGTGCTCGTGAGAGAAGGGCAGTGCCAACTCTTGTTGTCTGACTCCTCTTTTGTACCCCAGCGATCCCAAAAGGACCTTCCATCATTCCTTGTTGATGTCCCACTGGGTCTGCGATGGTAACCACTTTAAGTATTGCTCAGGTTGGGTCTTTATTCCATGATGGTTCTCCTAACGCTGTCGACACCTATTCTGGCAGGCCATTCTAAAAGCTATTTTTAGCTACGGCGTGGACCTGTCAACTAACTGGTTGGTCACTTCGTAAAAGTGGCTTCCAAACTCTACCATGCAATCTACTTACCAAGGCTTGCTGAAGTTGATTCTGATTACTGAATCGGAAACAAGGATGGAAATATGTCTTTCTTTCTAATACAGTTCCCAGCAATGATGAATCACTGGTCTGGGGACCTCATTCAGAGAAAAACTATGTGATAGAAATTCCTAACAATATGTCAGAATCACTTCCTTAACCAAAGACAATGGCAGATCATACATACTCTCTACATTTCCTGAGAGTGCGGAAGTTGGAAATGTGCATCTCCTTGGGTTTCTTCTGTGACTCTGACAAAGCTAGACTACTTCTTCAGGGCTGTTCTGTCTCTGAGACAGTGAGAGCAAGATGCTGGGCATTCTGCACTTGTGGTTTGAAAGTGACAGGAAGGCCATGACTACCTGAGAAAAGAACCGGAAGCTTCTCCTCGCTTTCCCGCCAAAATGCAGCAGCTTTAATTTTGGAAAATAGTTTTTTCTTTTGGCCCTGTGAGAGTCAGTCATGTCTATCAGTTGCTTCATGTCAGGCCCTGGCACACCACTTTCCAGTGACTGCATCCATGGCATTTAGTACTTCCTGTGTCTTTGTATCCTAAGGACATAGGGACTCCAGCCTAGAGTAAGAGTGTGGTAGGATGGAAGGGATAAATAAATGAAATGGGGTGGGGGAGTTAGTGGATGAATACTTTTCTTTTACATCTTTTGTCACAGACCCAAATAACAGTAATACACTTTTATTTTACCCTCACATACTGATATTTAACAAAGAAATTTGCCCACACAGGACAACTTGGAGCTAGATGACCTCATGGAGCTTCCCCATCTCTTTATCTTCTTGGTTCAACAAGTAATTGAAAGGAATCAATCTCATGCTGACTGACAGTTTTGACAGCTGCTGTTCTCAGGATGTCAACGCGTGTTCTGTCGCCCTGCTTAACAATTTAAAACTGAACAGAGACATATGTCCTGCTCGTCTCGTTCCTCTGATCTTGCGCCTGCCCCCAGCCCCCTCTTCTGCCCTGTTCTATCCCCCCACTCAGATGAGTGACATGCCTTTAAAGCCTGAATGTTGCTCTGGTGCCTTGGCCTGGAGCTGGAGGCAGGATTGGAGCCCGTGTTCCATGAGAATCATCATGGCGCTTTCACGGCAGAATCTCCAGGCTCCTCGCACGCTAATAGGGCATCGTAAATTTGAGGCTCTTCAAGTAATAAATGAATCTTTTCTCTATGTTTAGCCAAGGGAAGGGGATATTAAAGTGGATAAGAGCAATAATAAAAAAGCAAGTGAACAGCATGGGTATAATTAAAGTGAATAGCTCACACACAAAAAATAAATCTCTGAATGCTGACTTCCTCTGAGACACACCCCATTACGCCCAGACCTCGCCTCAGAAAGGTATGCACGCTTGTCATCCTGATGCAAGGCAAACACCTACCTGCATGCCTCTCGGGTACAATAGGAAGATGATTTTGTCTTCTCCAGTTGAAAACCTTTCTGTCTCACAAGGGCTCAAAACACATTTCAAAATGTCATAGCTCAGTATGCCTATATATGTATATATATATATTTCCTCAGATCAATGGGCTGGTTGGCTTTAATGACAGGGACTGCCACCTGGGATCTTCTTTGTGTTGTCAGAGCACGTTTTCATCTGTGGGTAAAAGAAGAGCAAGGCGCTTGGTAGGAATATTTAGACCCCATATTGGTGGATCACCCCAGGAATTTTCTTCAGAAGCATTCTTCACAAAGTGTGAGCTTTGAGGGAGCTTGGCCGCTCCTCTCTGGGTGGGGCAGTTCACATCAGCACTTGCTCCCCTGGAGCCATGTTAAACACGAGGACAGTTATGCAGACTAGGAGAAGTCTACTTTCTTTTCTCCAGAACACTGAGTCCAAGACACCCTAGGGATGAAGACAGGAATCTCTTGCCTTATTGCTCTCAATTACTAGAGTTTGGGGAAAGAGAGTCTCCAGGTCATTAGTAAGCAGGAACAGGGCATGTGGCTCCTTTCTTCAAGAAGGACTGTTTACCCAGAAGCCTCTTGGGCTAGAAGTCACTCTTCAGGAAAATAAGATTCCTCGTAAGTTGATTATGTATGTGATATGAACAGTTTTTAAATCTTGGCGATGTCACATTTTCACTACTTCAGTTTCCTGTACTCTTTTGTTTGGTTGTTTTGTTTTTATTGTGAAAACATGTATGTTTAGAAATGGGCAGCCAGACTCAGTTTCGATGATCCCAGATTTGTTGTTAGCACCCAAAGTGTCATAATAGGAAGCCCGCTGAAATACAGCCTCCTCTCCCAATCAGGCTTGAAAAGAATGACTTTGACCACGTCCATGTCATAGAGTTTCTTCACATCCTGTCTGACCTGGTGTTTGTTGACCTTGACATTCATACTAAACACAAATATGTTGTCTTCTGTCTTCTTGGCTGACTTAGCCAACAGTGGGAAATTGATGATGATAAAATGTCCAAACTGTTTCTCTCACGGATGCTCTTGTGGTGCTTCTGGAGTGACAGGGTCTCAGAGGTGGATGGGTGATATGTGGATCTTCTTTGGGGGGCTGGGAATACCTTTCAAGTACCTCCTTCTTGTATTTCAATGGCCTTAACTTGGCTTTGGATGGGGGAGTGGAGAACTTCCTTTTTTGCTTTGGGAGTGGCTTCCTTCTTCATTTTCAGCACACTTCTCTAAAGAAGCAGGGGTGAGGCGTACTCTATGGTTGCATAGTGGTACAGGAATATTGAGTTGTCATTAAGTCTAGAGCTTTTCTCAGCTTGACGAGCTCAGATCCCACAAAAATCTGGACCACCAAAGCCTCCCAGAGCCGGTGGCTTTTAGGTTCTTGTCTTGCCCATTCAATGAGTGAAATTCACAGACAGTAGAGTATGAGTTTTAGAGAGAAATTTATTACAGACTCATAGGTGAGAGCTAGAAAGAAAGACATGACACTGGAGTTACGCCAGCATGGTCAGCCGCACGGCAGCAGGCAGTCACTTGGGGAAAAGAGGTACTTCAGAGAGAGAACAAAGAAGGTCAGAGGGCCAGAGAAGGTGAATGTGGGCTCCAGGCAGCATCTAAGAGAAACAAAAGGAAATATTATTCCCCTCTGAGGCACAGAGGGGGCAGGCAGGCCTAATGGAACCTCATGACAGCTACTAGGGTCTGTGCTAGGGGTTGGGAATTCTAGGAAGGAAAAGCACATCAGCTCATTAAAGGGCTAATTTTTCTTTCTATCTCTTTAGCATGACTTACGGTGAACCTGCCTTCCCAAGAGATGGCCCCTTGACCAGGTGACTGGCATGCCTACCTGGTTAGCTCTTAAGAGAGCAGATGATGCCATCTGCCCACCCGGAGGTGGATTTCATCATTTCAGCTAGGAAGCAACAGCTTTCCCTCAGCCGTCATTCAATGCTGCGGTGACAGTAGTTTTGGAACATTTCTCGTCCTGGGACAAATTAACACCTAGGGTTAGAGTACTGCTTTAATATGGAGTTTTTCCTCTCACCATTTAACACTAACAGTCTGCTGACCCCCCTGCCCCCCAGCTACCTTCCAGTGAATAAATATCTTTCAGAAGGAGACAGAGATGGAATGGCCTTCTACTTTTGGTGGAGCAGTTGAGAGCCAGTTGGCAAAGTGAAAAAGGGAGGCATGCACCCGAAGTCACTAGGAGTTCAAGTCATTCTTCTTCGATGACTTTAAAAGAGTTCTTTTTGTCTCCTGTGTCATATTTAATATTTACAGTATTAAGCATGTTTATCATGGAATTCTGAAATATGTTAAAATATAATTCATTGCTCACAGCATTGAACCCTGCTTACCATCTGAGTGATTCACTTGACTCTTGGGGACCTGTGCTCTCCTGTTGAGAGAACGTTGAAGTGTTGCTATTGAATTCTATTCAAGCTCCAAAGTTCTTTGTTCTGCTGTCAATGGCGGATGATTCACGGCATGACTACCTTTATTAATTTGATGGTCAAGAGTTTAAAAAGTATTCTTATGAATATAGGATTTATATCCACGTATTAGAAATGAAAGCCAATCCCTAAATGCTTACTGGAACTTGCACGTCTCAACATTCAAATAATTTTATATTATAACTTTAATTGGTAGAGCAAATGAATAAAAACCCTGGACTTAGAATTTTCATTCTTCCATCAACTAACCTTCATATTTCACGAAACTGTATGAATATAAGAAGTCATTTCATTTCCCTGGGCCTTGAAGATTTCATCTGTGAAATGGGAACAGATAGTAGGGAGGGAAAGAACAGAGATATTATATTACATTATTTTCCCCAAAGAGTCCCCCTAGTTTTACCATTCAATAAAACAAGGATCTGGAATAAATGTGTAAATATTAATATTTGTACACAGAGATCTATAAACAGGGAGAGAGCAGGACTTAGAGCCAATAGCTGTAAGAAATGATGTTCCGATGGGTTTTGGGCTTTGCAGGTGAGGTCTTTTAGAGAAGAGAAGCAGCAGAGATGGTGGCCACAAGAACCCAGACCTTAAGTGTGTGCATCTGGAAACCATTGTAAGGACTCTTCACTTCAACCAGTTAATGTCAACTAAATTCATTCGCTTGCATCAATAGTAAGTGTCTAAATGTGGATTTCTTTTTAAATTAAGACAATAGAAGAACTTTCATTTAGGTATTGAGTTACGACTTGGAGTCTTGAAAGAAATCTTTTGATAGAAAAATTAAGATATGTCAACAAGGTCGAAGTCATTACCCAAAATGAAATGTGCGATTTCTCAGTGAAGTTCACACAGAAACAATGACAAAATCAAATGTGTCCTTGTTTCTGTTGTTTCTGAACTTATCACACAGCTGCCACCCAGAGATAAGCTCTCTGAGCACAAGGGCAGCATCACAATGTCTCCTACTTTTTCATACATACACACACACACACACACACAGAGAGAGAGAGAGAGACAGAGAGAGAGAGAGAGACAGAGAGAGAGACAGAGAGAGAGAGAGACAGAGAGAGAGGCACTTGCCTGGACCTTCAGGAAATGGAGGCAGGGCCACACATGTGGAAGAGAATTTTCCTCACCGTGCTGAGAGAATAACTCCACGAAAATGCCCAGGATATTCTCCATCAAAGGAACAAATCATCTTTCCAGCATGAAGGAAATAAACAGCTGTGAGATGTCAGAAAGCAGAGGTGTGTCCTGCCTCCTCCCTCAGGTGTAGTTATATCCTTATTGTGAACTGGATGGTCAGTGTACTGTGCCCAAATCAATGAAAGGTGGCACTCTGCATTGGGAATCATCTACTATAGTTTATATGACTTACTCTATGGTAATCATGAAGATGATTTAGGCAATCACAGGCACAATTAAATAAGCTTGAATCACCTTCAAGATGTGTGTTTTAAAGAAAATATGTGCTTGCTACTTTTGGGAAGAGTTCCTCTCTCAGGGCATCAAAGGACTGAAGCAGATCGATAATGCTTGATAGTGCTGCACATTAAAATACCTTGGGGATCTTTAGCAACCATTGGTGCTTCAAACCTGGCCTCACACCATAGCCTTGGCTGGTAGGATGTGGGCACTGGTTGTTTCTACAGTTACCAAGTGATTCTGATGTGCACCTCAGGCTGAGACACACAGGGCCTGTCCAGACGCAAGTGTGGAGGGTATCAGTGAGGAGAGGAAACTGGTCTTACACTTCAAGTTGATCACTGGAATACTGGTAAGGAAGAATATTAGTAAGAGGACATGCACATGTTAGTCCTATTCCCTGGTCCCGCTCCCAAAATCCAGCCCTTATGTAGATGGCAAAACTGAAAAGCTCCCAAACGAAAGTCTCATGACATCGCTTTCAGTGTGAGAAAACCTGAGGTTTCTGCTTCTTGGGGTGATATCCAGGCACTGAAGATCTCCCTGCCTCCTATGAGTAGGGTTGCTTTAGAAAACACACACACACACGCACACACACACACACACACACACACACCACCCAACAGAATAGCACCCCCAAAAGTGCTATTGCTTCATTCTGGCAACAAGAACTGTGTTTTCCCTCAGGCTTGGCTGGAGTTGCCATGGGAAGCAAAGCTTTATTAGGACGCCAGAAAAAACAGGCTCTGAAACCACCCCAGCACAACTTAGAGAGTTGCCTATAAATCAAAGACAGCCCTAGGGTCAAAGCCACTTAGACACCACACACACACACACACACACACACACACACACACACACACACACCCCACAGTATTACAAAGGAGAAGGCGTGTCAGGGAAATCCAGCAAAAAGAACCACACAGAGGCAAAACTAACAGAAATTTATATGAGCCTTTCATCCGCTGTTCCCCAAAGACACCAAATGTGTTAAGATTACTTGTCTTTTGAAAGCTTTCCAATATCCAGTGGGATCAAAGGGGGGGGGTCTTACCCATAAAATAGGCAAGTGGAGGTAGTAGCAAGGGGTCATCTATACCATGCTTCTGACTCCAGCCTCGATTGTGTTGAAAGCCACGATTTTTTTCCCCTTCTTGATTTATACCATATCAAGTACCAGCTTCCACCCAGTGTACTCCATGCTCTCACCGTGATTATCACTGACAAGGCAGGATTTAAATCCTGACTTCTATAGCACTTGAATCAGAAACCTCAATGTGTTCACTCTCTTAATCTAGCCACTCTTCTCCCCGTCCTCTTTACCCAGCCAGAATCTTCTTTTATGGCACATACCCCTTCCTCTACTAAAGGGTGAGATCATTGCGCATGTACAAAGAATAGAATCCTATGAGATTTAGAAAGCTGTCAAAATCTCAATAGCCTTGCTATTTAAAAATATTTCTATACTCACGCTATAGTTCTGAAAGTTGGTTTGAAGCCCATGTGAGCTTGCTCTGTGGACAAGTGGGACAATGACCAGTTGGTCATTGCCCATGGCTGGGAAGATACATGAGCTGCCAGTTCTTCCCTATCTTTCCCTCAAGCAGTCCTTTTCATTTTACTAGTGCAAACATAAAGTGTGAGCTCAGATTTGGAACACTAGCAAGGTTTAGAAACATCATACGTTTCCACCTAATTAACAACTGTCCCTTTGTGTAAATGATAAGGACATTTGGTGGAGGGTGACTTGCCTGAATGTGTCACATTCTCTGTCCCTCCTCTCCCCAGTTACTGTGGTAGACACCTCTAGTTGTAATGTACAGACACAGCCTCGCTCAGAGCTCTAGGGCCTGAGGTGATCTGGAACTAGCTTGGGCTCCAGGGTAGCATCTAGGGTGATACTCTTCGCCAGTGTGATCTTGAACTTGGGGCTCCATGTCCATAACCCCACTTCTCATCTTTGACACCCAGCTACCTCTTCGGCCAGAGTCTTTGTCAGAATTCTTGTGTCTGGTTTATTTTATTTGCAACTTGTATAGCATCCCAGCCTTCCTCAGAGAGGCCTCATTGATTGTCTTTCGGGGTCATGGCTTTGAAATTATACAGGGTGCAGGTAGTGCCTGGGACGGAGAAAAGGAACTGAAAGAGAGCTCGGAGTGACTCTCACGCTGAGTTCTGAAGTCTTGCTTGTACTTTTATTTTGGTCCTATAGTGTCTGGTGTTTGACTGGCTGTTAATCAGTCCAGACTTAATCAGAATGTCAACTCCTGTGATTAGTGTACCTTTCTCCTTTTGAACTCTCTAACATTTTCTTGCAAGATCATGACTGGTCCTCTAGGCCTTAACGCTACGTGTCTTTTCATCCGGTTTCTCTGACTCAGTGATAGAGTAAGGGTATAAAGTAGCTATGTTGCAATGAAGCCCGAAGCCCCCTGACTGAGCAATTCTTCTGTTCCCTGGTGGATTAAATGTGCATCATTTATTATCTTGTTTTCATTTCTGGGTGCTCACAGGGGGATGAAGGACCTCAGGCCTTGCTAAGCAAACCCTGGGCCACATAGTACCATCCTCAGGTCTCCAGTAAGTCATTTTACTTTTCTTCAGTTCACACTTTTTATGGTATTTGTTGGGGATCAAACGACATGTGGGAGCTGTACCATAGATAGGCAGAGTGCTCTCTTATTTGATTCTAACGTGATGGGAGCAGAGCGGCAACATTTTCAAAGTCTCCTTATGCAATCCCTCAGAACAATGTCCGCCGAATTTAGACAACTTTCACGGTCAAGTGTGGTCCAACTTCATTTTGGTCTCTGTCACTAAACTACGGTTTTACAATTTCTTGTAGATTGCAGGCTGAGAACCTGCATTTCCAGCTCTAATGCACATTTTCCCCAGATCTTTGCTTGAACACTCTAGCTAAAACAGAACTTCAAAGGCATCCCAAGCTATTAGGCAAGCCTCAAAGGCTTCCTGCAGGGTCAATTAGCACCTATAAAAATTATCTCTGTTGTCACTAATGGCTATTAAAGTAAAGTGAGGATGAATGAGGACTGATAGCTACCACCTCCCGAGACTGTTACTACTTAAATGGAAATAACCCTTAACTCTCAGCACTGAATTCTCAATATGCTAGAGGTTTAAGATTTATTTATTTATGTTTTGTTTATTTGAGGCAGGGTTTCACTGTGTATAGCCCTGTCTGTCCTAGAACTGACTCTGTAGACCAGGCTAGCCTTGGACTCATATAGATCTGCCCATCTCTGCTAGGATTAAGTGCTGGGATTAAGGGCATGTGCCACCACCCAGCAAGATTTATTAACTATTGAAGATTTGAGATTCGTTTTATGATTCTTATGAGGAGATAGTTGCTGTAGACATGGCAACAAACATAGCTTGGAGCCTGTTTGGCTATGACCTCAAGTTGACATGATTGTGCCCGGAATGAAATTGACCTCTGGGCATGCCCTGTAGGTTTCAAAGCTCAAAGGAGAATATGAGCTTCAGGTAGCACCAGGCAGAGGGGTGGGGCAGCTCAGATCTGACTTCTGCCATCGGTAGCTTCTTAATCTTGGGCACATTATTTAGTTCATCTATGCCTGTTGTCTTATTTGCAACAGGAAGTTAATAAACATACTTGCTCCTTGAATTGATGTGCTTAAGAAGGAAAACTAACTTTTAAATCAATAGTGCAGGACACTTGCTCCTCTGGCAGAGAATGGATCCTAGTTACATTCCCAACATCCAAATGGCCATTCACACCCCTTCTGTAATATCATTTCCAGAAGATCCAATTCCTTTTTCTGATCTCCAAGGATACCAGGTTCTCACATACTGTGCATCACACATGCAGGCAAAACATTCATATGCTTAAAAATATTATATATATGTAATTATTACATAATAATTATATATAAGAGGTGAAATTTTTAGTTTTGATGTTTTATTATATAAAAAATAATTATTATTCAAATAGTTATTAGATTAGTATCTATTATAAATATATATTTCTATAAAGTAGAGATAAAGTGATTCAATGTGCAGATTCTATTTCTTTTTATATCTTCTGATTATAAAATTAACACATTCTAAATCTGATTTTGAACAAAACAAAAAATATACAGGAGCAAGAAAACACTCACATACACATGTCACCTATGTGCAGTTACCCAAAGGCATCTGTTCTTGTGTCACAGTCCTCTGAAAGCAGAATCCTTGAAGAGGAATACTACTGGTGTAAATATAAAACCAAGTATTCCTGGTTCATATGCGCACGTTCGTTACATGGGAAATTGCCTGCAAAGACATCACTGGACACTTACTGACTGATAGTGGCTTTTTAACGTTCCAGTCTACTTTTCCTTAATTAAGGAAATTCCTAAATTCCCTTCAAGCAGTATTCTGAATCCTGAGTTCATGTTAGAATCCCCTGAACTCTTGAAAGAACTCAAGATGGATCTGGAGAAGGTGGGCTCACATGGCCTCCAGCTTTCTCCTGCTCAGAGGGTGGACACGACTCTTGCAGAGGGACTGGATTCTTCTTCCGCTTACAGGGAAGACGTTTCTTCTCTTCACACAGCAGCTACAGCTGTTCTTCTGCAGCTCTGCTCTCTCAGCAGACAGGCTCAGAGAGGCCCTCAGCAGCACCAGCTGCAGCTCCTCGGCAACTTATATATAATGCCATTCCTCTGCCAGCACCTTTCTTTGCACAGCCACAAATTAGCACCTATATCACACACACCACACTCAACCACACACACCACACTCAACCACACACAACACACGCCACTCTCAACCACAAACACTATACTCAACCACACACAACACTCAACCACACACAACACTTTCAACCACTCACAACACATTCAACCATACACAACACACAACACACTCAACCACACACACTACACTCAACCACACACAACACATTCAACCACTCACAACACAGACACAAAACACACACATGCCACATGCACACACCACACACACATACCACATACACACACCACACATACACCACACCCACACATACACACTATACACACATGAATAAATACCACACTTATACAGTATACACCATATACACACCATACACATATACAACACACATCACATATCACATGCACCCCATACATATATGCCACACACACCACACACATACTACATACACACACTACACACACACCACATATACACACCACACATATGCGACACACACATGTATACACAGTACACATACATTCATACATACCACAGACATACACTATACACACACTGTATACATATACAACACACATCACACACCACACACTCTCCATACATATATGCCACAGACACCGCACACATATTCGACGCACGACACACATATAGCACATATATAATCATATACACCACACACATACACTATATACCACACACACACCATACACATACATAACAAACATCACTTACCACACTCAACCACACTCAATACATACCACACACATACCACATACACACACCACACACAAATACCACATACACTACACACACAAGCATACACACTACATACATATATGCATACACATCACATACATACATTATACACCACACACACCCCATACACATATACAACGCACATCACACACACCATACATATATATCACATATACCATACGCATATACCACACATGACACATATATACCACATATACACATCACACACTATACATACTGCACATACACTATATAGCATACACACACCATACACATGTACAACACACTTAACGTACCACACACCATACACACATATACCACACACACATGCTACATACACATATACACAGAACACACAAAACACACACATACACACCAAACACACATACTACATATCACACACACATCACACACATATCACACATGCACATATCACACACATACCACACACATATCACATACACATACCAAACACACACCACAGAAAAACACACACCACATCAAGGTGCTTGTCTGTTGATAATATTTTTGTTATTGTTAAATTCCCCAACCACAGATACTCATTGCTCATATATGTCTTTGGCACTGACTTGATACTCTGGGCAGTTCACTCATGCAGAAGGAAATAAATAAGCTGTTTTGATGGAATAAGGTGGTGAGGTGTTTGGAGAGGAGGCAGATTCAGAGCAGGTGTCGGAGCACTGTGAAGACTCCCTGGGTGTCTTAGGGCGACTCTTACTTACTCTTATTTCTCTTTCTTGCTCCTTTCCTACAGAAGATGAATCTTTTTATTTGCCAGTTTGTCATGGGGATACCCCTGTGGAAAGGTCCCTGATCCAGAGAAAGAGGCAACTTACTCAGTGATCTGCATCTCAGAAGTGGGAACACAGGAAAGAGGGGGAGATTGGGGAAGGTTCTGAAACGTGGATATGAGGCAGGCTGCAGCAGTCCCTTCACAGCCCTTTCAAATATCTGCTTTAAAGATATTTACAAGCTAGTGTACACACACACACACACACACACACACACACACACACAATAAAACAAAACATAAAACATTGGAATTGGACAAAGAGAACAGAAGGAAAAGAGCCCAAGAGAAGGCACATGAATCAGAGTTCCAGTAGTTTGCACACTCAGGAATCCCATAAACCTGAACTGGAGTCAAAAACATACACAAAGGAGACCCAAGCCAGCCCTGTACTTGCTGTCTCAGTCTCTGTGAATTCATCTGGGTTTTTATCCTGTTGATTTAGAGGGCCTTGTTTGTTTTTTAAGTGTTCTCCATCCTCTCTGGCTCTTTCACTCTTTACGTCTTCACCTCTGCAGGGTTCCCTGAGGTCCAAAGGGAGGGATTTGATGGAGACATCCATTTAGGCCTGAGTGTTCCAAGATCTATTACTCTCTGCATAATGTCTGGTTGGGTCTCTGTTTTGGTTCCCATCTACTGCAGGAAGAAGTTTCATGATGGTGGCAAAGCAGGGCAATGAACTATTAGGATAGAAGAATGTCATTAAGAGTCATTTTATTGTTTGTTTTTTTTTTTTAGAACAGTAGTATTTGGTTTAATCCTAGGTCCTGGAACAATCTAGTCTTAGGTTCTTGGTCACTCAAGCAGTGTTGGGTCTGAGTTTTATCTCCTAGGGTGAGCCTTAAATCAAATCAGATATTTGTGGTACCTCCCACTGGTGCAGGAGAATTGTCTGTATTCTGTCAATCATGATTTAAATAAATGCTGATTGGCCATTAGCCAGGACGTATAGGTGGGACAACCAGACAGGAAGTAGAGGCAGAGCAAGGAGAATAGGAGAATTCTGGGAAACAGGAAGCTCTCTCTGGAGTCCTGACCAGACCACCAAAGAAGCAGGATGTGACCTGCCCAGCTGAAAAAGGTACTGAGCCATGTGGCTAATATAGATAAGAATAATGGGTTAATATAAGTTATAAGAGCTAATACGAAGCCTGAGCTAATGGTCCAATCAGTTTATCATTAATATAGACCTCTCTGTGTGATTTTCTTTGGGACCTAATGACTGTGGGACCTGGTGGGAGGACAGAAACCAACCAAGCCCTTCATGTTACATCCCACAGGCTTGTGTCGCCATTGCCCTAGCCTATTCTGTAGGCAGGATACTCTTGCAGATCGAAGGGTTGGTGGGTGGGTTAGTGTTTACATTTCCCTCTTGGTAACGTACAGAGTATTTTTTTCTGTACCAAAGATGCTAAAGCTAAAATGTAGGGTTAAAGGGCTTTATGTATGCACCAGCTCGACTTTCCCATGTTCAATGACAGGTGTAAGCACTGTCTTCAGCCACTGGTACTTACTGTCAGTTGGTAGAAAGCAACTGTGGTATATAGACTTGGCAACAGCCTGGGATGTTTAGGAATTAACATGGGACCCCTTTGGTCAATAATTTAATTAGATGAAACCCAGTCTCAGGACTGGAAGCTTCATTTGGTGACAAGAGATGGCCAATTTGGGGCTCTGTCTGCCTCAATACTTGGAGATTTCAGTTAGATCACCTTCATATGTTTACTTATTTTAGGAAGCTTCTACAATAATAGTTTCCCATTGTACCCCTCGAATGGCCCTTATTTTAGCTGTCTCTCCCTTTATTCCCTTCTTGTCCCCCTTCTTCCCTGTCCCTCCTGATTTTATCCTCCTGATCCAGCCCCACAATTCATTCATATTTCTATTTCTGGGTTAGCTCACTGAGGGTGACCTTTTTCTAGTTCCATCCATTTGCCTGCATATTTCATTTCTTTTAATGGTTAAGTAAACTCCATTTTGTAAATGTACCATATATTCTTTATCCAACATCATGTTGAGGATCATCTAGGTTGTTTCCAATTTCTGGATGTTATGGTTAGAGTATAAATTAACATGATGGAGCAAGTGTCTCTGTGGGAGGATGGAGTGTCCTTGGGTATACCTGGTCCTGAAGTATATTGAGTACAATCTTCCTAAGGAACTACCACTCTGATTTCCAGAGTGGTTGAACAAGTTTTCACTCACACCAGCAATGGATGAGTGTTCACCTTACTCCACATCCCCACCAGAATGAACTGTTACTTTTTTTGTTATTGTTCTTGGCCATTCTAACTGATCTAAGATAAAATCTTAAAGTAATTTTGACTTGTATTTCCCTGATAGCTAAGGATGTTGAAAATTTCTTTGGGTGCTTCTCAGCCATTTGTTTTCTCTTTTAAGAATTCTATTTAGATCTGTACCCCATTTTTTAACTGGGTTATTTGGTTTCTTGATAGCTAGTTTTTATCAGTTCTTTGTATGTTGGATATTAACCTTTTATCAGTTATGGAGTTGGTAAAAATCTTTTTCCATTCTGTAGGCTGCCACTTTATCTGAATAACAGCATCCTTTGCCTTACAGAAGCTTTTGATTTCATGAGGTTCCATTTATTAATTGTTGATCCTGATGCCTGTGCTAACAGTGTTCTGTTGAGAAAGTCTTTTTCTGGGCCAATGAGTTCTATAATATTCTCCTCTTTCTCTTTTATCAGATAAAAATATGCCTGGTCTTATCTTAAGGACTTTGATAAATTTGGAGTTGAGTTTTATGCAGGGTGATAAGTGTGAAACTATGGTTGTATTCCATGAAGCTGCCCATTTTGGACAGCACCATTTGCTTTTTCCTTTGTGTGTTTCCTGGTTTTTTTTTTTAAGGTATCCATAAGTATGTGGATTTATGTCTGGGTCTTCAATTCAATTTCATTGATCAATGGTCTGTGTTTTTGCCAATACCATGCTGTTTTTACTACTATAGATTTGTAGTATAACCTCAAAGTCAGTATAGTGAGATTTCCTTTAGTTCTTTTATTATTCAGGACTGTTTTAGTTTTCTTGTTAGTCTTTGTTTTGTTTTGTATGTATGTGTATGTTTTCATATGAAACTGAAGATTGTCCTTTCAAGATCTGTGAAGAACTGCGCTGGGATTTTGATAGGATTTGCACTGAATCTGTCAATTGCTTTTGGTAGAATAGCCATTTTTACCAAATTAAGCATATTAATCCATGAGTGTGGGAGATATTTCCATCAATCCCTTTATTCACTGACTTGAAGTGTTTATCCTTCTACTCTTTCACTTGCTTGGTTAGAGTTACTCCCAATATTGTATATTATTTGAAGCAATTATGAAAAGCGTTGTTTCCCTGATTTTTTTCTGTTTGTCATTTGTATATAAGAGGGTTGCTGAGTTTTGTGAAGTAATTTTATATCCATCTACATTGCTAAAAGTGTTTATCAGCTGTAGGAGTTTTCCAGTAGAATTTTTAGGCTCTCTTATGTATACTGTTATATCATCTGCAAATTAAGATACTTTGCTGTCTTCCTTTCCAATTTGTATCTCCTTGATCTTCTTCAGTTGTCTTATTACTCTAGCTAAGACTTTAAGTACTATATTGAATAGGTTTGGAGAGAATGGACAACATAGTCTTGTTCCTGATTTTAAGGGAATTGCTTTCAGATTATCTCTATTAAGTTGATGTTGGCTATGGGCTTACTGTAAACTACCTTTATTATGTTGAGGTATGCCCCATATAGTCCAAATCTTTCCAGGACTTTTATCATGAAAGGATGTTGAATTTTGTCAAAGGCTTTTTCTGCATCTAATGAGATGATCACATACTTCTTGTCTTCAGTTTTAAACAGTAGATTACATTTACTGAACTATGTATGTTCAACTGTCCCTGCATCTCTGGGATGAAGCTTACTTAATCAGGGTGGATGATCATTTTGATGTGTTCTTGGATTTGATTTGCAAGTATTTTATTAAGAATTTTTGCAAGTATGATCATAAAGGAAATTGGTCTGGAATTCTCTGTCTTTGTTGGGTCTCCATGTGGTTAGGTGTCAGGGTAACTGTGGCCTCATAAAATGATTTTCTCAATATTCCTTCTATTTCTGTTTTGTGGAATAATTTGAGAAGTATTGACATTAACTCTGATTTGAAAGTTTTGTATATTTCTCCCCTAAAACTATCTGGCCCTGGACTTTTTTTGGTTGGGAGATTTTTAATATCTGTTTTCATTTTACTAGGGCTTATACATCTGTTTAAATTGCTTATCTGATCATAATTTAACTTTGGTAAGTGGTATGTATTGAGACTATTATCAATTTCTTTTAGATTTGTGGAGTACTAGTTTTTAAAGTATGTCCTTATGATTCTCTGGATTCCCTCAGAGTCTTTTGTTATGTCCTCCTTCTCATTTCTAATTTTGCTAGTTCAGATATTCTCTGTCCTCCTTTTAGTTAATTTGGGTAAGGATTTGCCAATTTTACTGATTTTCTCAAAGAACCAATTCCTTATTTTATTGATTCTTTATAAATTTTAAATTCTATTTTATTGATTTCAGCCCTAAGTTCAATTATTTCTTTTACTTTGGGATGTGATTTATTTGTTCTTGATCTAGAGCTTTCAGGTGTGTTTTTAAGTTACTGGTATGAGATACTTACTGTCAATTATTTTTACATTGCCACTTAGTGCTGTGAGCTTGCCTCTTAGAACCACCTTTATTGTGTTCCATAAGTTTTGTTATGCTGTATATTAATTTTCCCTCAAGTCTAGAAAGTCTTTCATTTCTTTCTTGACCGATTTTTCATTCAGTAGAGAATTGTTCTGTTTCCATGAGTGTGTAAACTTTCTGTTGCTGATGGTGTAAAGCCTTAGTTCATGGGGTCTGATAGGATTCAGGGTGATAGTTCACTTTTCTTGTATCTATTGAGTATGTGGTCAATTTTGGAGAAAGTTCCAAAGGTTCTAAAAAGAAAGTATATTCTTTTGTGTTTGGGTGACATGTTCTGCAACTGTCTGTTAAGTCCATTTGATTGACACATGCACCATTGAGCTCCAGCAAGTCTCAATGTGTGGATGACCTGTCTATTGGCATGTGCGGTATTAAAATTTCCCACTATCAGTGTGTGAGGGCCACTATGTGATTTAAACTGGAGGAGTGGTTCTTTTACAAAGTACCCTTACAAGGTACCCTTGTGTTTGAGACATACGTGTTAAGAATTTCAGTGTCTTATTGATTGGTTTTTCTTGTGATGACTACGTAGTGTCCTTCCCTTCCTTAGTTTTGGTTTGAAGTCTATTTCAAATCAAATGTTAAAATGGTTAAAGCAACTTACTTTTTAGATCCATTTGTTGGGAATATCTTTTTCCATCCTTCTACCTTGAGGAGATGTCTATTGATGTTCAGGTGTGATACTTAGATGCAGCAGGAAGATGGATCCTGTTTTCATACCCATTCTGTTACGTTATATTTTTATTATTGGGGAAATTGGAGCATGGATGTTGAGAGATATCAAAGAACAGTGTTTGTTGATTCTTGTCAATTTGTTGTTGTGGTGTGTGTGTGTGTGTGTGTGTGTGTGTGTGGTTTCTCCTCTTTTGATTTGTTGGTCTGGGATTATTTATTCCTTGTTTGTTCTCAGGTGTGGTTAAGGTCATGGGGTTGGAGATTTCTTTCTAGTGTCTTTCTGTAGGGCTGATTTGTAGGTAGATACTTTTTAACTATGGTTTTTATCATGGAAAGTCTTATTTTCTCCATTTATTGTGAAAGAAAGTTTTGCTGGTATAGTAGTCTGGGCTGGCATCTGTGATCTCTTAGAGTCTGTGGGACATTGTCTAGGATCTTGTGGCTTTTAGAGTTTCCATTGAGAAGTTAGGTGTTGTTATAATAGGTATGTCTGCCTTTATGCGTTACTTGGTCTTTTTCTCTTAAAGCTTTACAAATTCTTTCTTTGTTATGTATATTTTGTGTTTTGATTACTATGTGCCTAGGGATTTAGCCTAGGGACTTTCTTTTCTGGTCCAATCTATTTGATATTCTGTAAGCTTTTTTGACCTTGATAAGAGTCTCCTACAGTTTAGGGAAATTTTCTTCTATGGTTTTGTTGAAATTATTTCTGTGACTGTGGCCCAAATTTCTTCACCTTTGTACATTCCTATCATTCTTATATTTGATCTTTTCATAGTCTCCCAGATTTCCTGAATGTTTTTGGTAAGGACATTTATAGATTTTAGCATCTTCTTTGAAAAGGGTATCTGTTCCTTCTACTGTGTATTCAATGCCTCAGATTTGTTTTACCCATCTCTTGTATTCTGTTATTGAGGCTTGCCTTGGAGATCATTCTTTGAGTTCCTAAATTTTTCATTTCCAGATTTTGCTCAATTTGGGTTTTCTTTCTTGATTCTGTTTCCACTTTCAGGTTTGGAATAGCTTTTCCATTCCCTTCTACTGTTTGCTTGTGCTTTCATAGATTCCTTTAAAGGATTTGTCTATTTCCTCTTTAAGGACCTCTATCATCTTCAAGAAAGCTTGAAGCTGTGTTACAGTACTCAGGGCCTGCTGTGGGAGGGTTGTTGAGCTCTAGTGCAGATGTATTGTCCTGTCTGTTATTGATTCTGTTTTCATACTGGCATCTAGGCATCTGGATTTGGGGACAATGTAATTTTAGGTGCTGAGACCTGGTCTTATCTTTGTTGGTGGATGTTTTGTTCCTTGGTTTCTGTTGTCCTCTAAGATTGTTAGGAGAACATGGTGACAGTGTGTTGCTTGGTAGGAAATTCTTTTGGGATCTTGATAGGTATAGACACCGAGGGCTTCAATTAAATTGTGTTTCTAGGTATTGGAGCTGACACTTAGGAATGCTGATGGGGTACCAGGGGAAGGTGCTGGGGAGGTGCTAAGGACAGAAAAGCAGGGCATTACATCAGGATCTTCTTAGTTCTTTGGGATTTGGACCTGAGAAGTAAGGAGAGGAGACTACAGATGCTCTACTGCAGATCTGTGGATGAGACTGGGGTATTGCATCTGGAGGGATGGAGGGAGAGGTGAAGTCCTGCAGTTGGTCTACTGGCTTCCCTGGCTGGAGTTGCCTATGGGTTCCCTGGGGGTGCCTGCTAGAGTTTGGGACTGAGATAAAGACATGAGTGAGGGTATAGGAAGTTGGGAGAGGAAGAGCTGTGTGATCCACTGGGGATGGGAGGCCTCGGCTAGTGGTCTGCAGCAGCCAGGGATGAGGCTGGGAGGCTGGATTGGAAGAGAGGAGGGAGTGGTAAAGATCTGAAGTTAGCCTACCTGCTGCCCTGGCCAGAGTCCCAAGGCTTTTGTTTGTCTTTTTGTTTAAGTTGAAAATTTGGTGTATTTGGTCGGTTTGAGGTTTTAGGAAATGTGCGGCTGAACAGAAGTCGTTCTCAAGGTAGCTAACCCATATTCCTTTTCTTCAAGAGGGATCTGTTCCTAGGGTGGTAATGAAGCGAGTTACTATTCACTGATGGTTTACCGTAGACTCATCAAGGTGGAGATCTCTCAAAATAACGTTGTAACGGTAGATAGTCACAGTGTAAAAAAAATATTAATGTTCCCTTCCGTGCATCATTTCCCATACCAAAGTTCTTGCTTTGGTATTTTTGGGGGAGACTTTTTTTCTGTCATCTTCCCACCACTGAAGCTCAAACAAAGCTTGTAATTTCAGTGAACTCTACATCCCTCATCGGAATACTTGTGTCCTTGGCCTATAGCTCTCGTCTCACCTAATGTTTTCTGTCTTACTTTGATCTGAGTTTGATGACTAAATAAGGTTTTATAAACTCTATTACACTCTACATGTCATGGAAGAGTTTTCATGGTGCTCTTCAATGCAGTGATTTGCATTCAATAAATAGTTTTGAGTTTACTGAATGAATCTATTTTTGATAGCCTACCACTGTCTTCCTTATCCCTTCTCCATTCTCTGTCTCCTCCTAACTCTCAATTTATAATGAACACATATTTTACATATTATTATTTGTGGAAAGACAATTCTTCCTCTTTAGCTGAGTCATGGTGAAAAAAAAGACTAATCAGAGAGAGAGAAGAAAAAAGTGTTTGTCAGTCTCTAAAACAGTTGTCAATCGCTGTTAGAGAAATGGAGAATAAGTATGCAAAATCACACAGAAAGTAGGAACTTCTTTCATGAAAAATAAAATTCCAACTTCCTCTCCTGTAATATTTGTTATCACCAAAATACAGGAATGGAAAGAAGAAACTTCACAATTGATAATCATATCAATAATGGTTCGTAATTCCACAAGGGACCCTTATGTTTCTATGCATGGCTAATAACCCCAGCTGAGGTGAATGGGCATAAGAATACAGAGAGGCGGGGTTGTCTGCCTTTAACCAGCAGCTGAGTCCTACTGTCAGAGAACAAAGCATGCACAGGTTCCTAGAACTGCCATCTGTTGATGAGGAAATTCAAGAAATCAACTCATTAAAAACTGTTGAGTAAGAAGTAAAAGGAAGGAGGAGAAGCTCTGTTAAACTACTCCTCAGTGACAAATCTATTAAAATGTTCATCTATTCCCTTCCATTACTTAGCTCTCAGACATTCTTTACTACGTCCAGTAGGCCCACTCGTAAGCACAGACAGATGGTTCTGTATTTGCATTTGCACCTTCATAGCATATAGGTCTCCGTATCAGCATAACTGACCAGAACAAATGATTTCCATGGCTGTCTCATGTCAGAATGTTTGCGTATATCATAAAGCTATTTATTCATCTTGCCACTGTCATTCGGTTCCCATTTGTTTGCTTGTAAATCTTCCCTCCTAAATGATCCACCTCAGCTTCTCCTTGTAAATGTAAAGTTTCTGCTGAGGCTATTCACTCTGCTAGACCTCTGCAACTTAAGGGAGGCTAATGCCACACATCAAGTTTGGGGCTGTGGTTCTTTACAAGGACTGCGGCTCAGTGCATGGGCAATGGGAACAACTGTGACCGAGGACTCAAGAAAACTAACTTTACTCTGGCTCTACCTGTGGCTTCTTCCAGTGGGAAATATTACTCTAAGCACAGGGGAGGTACTGGGCTCACATTCATGTAAGGATGGGTCTGCTTAGGTGTTTCCTCTTCAATGTGCAATACAATCATCATGGGGCCTTGGTAAACTCACAGTGCTCAGATCTCCAAAAGTTGGGATGTCTCCATGGAGTGAATAAGTTGCATTTCTAACAATTCAAAGATGTGCCAATGCTTCAGGCCTGGGAGCCAATTTCTCTCTTAAAAGAGGCGATGGTATGCTAGGCTAAAGGAACACGAAATACCAGGCAAAGGAGTGAAAAAAGAACTTTTATCTAGAAAAGACCAGAAAGAATTCCTTACTGGAGTCTGTCCTCTTAAGTGAGAGTAGATATTTGGGGACTTCTGCATAATACTTTTTCTTGCTAATTCCAGGGTTTAGAGACAAAAGGGCTGCCATTTAACGTTCAAAGTAAAATGTTAGTCTTTCTCATCTCTTGATTATTTGGGTGCATCTGGATAAGAGAATTGTTCAAAATTATGTTACCAACCCTGAGGTTGAATTGAAAGCAAACAAAGAGTAAACAGGAACGTCTACATTTGTAGCACACATATCAACAAATTCCATTAATTAATCATATCCAGAAAACCATCAGCCAGAGTCATTGCATACCCCGTCCAACATGCAAATTTATAGTCCTAGACAATTTGTTTGGTTTCTTGTTTGGATTTTTGCTTTGCAGAATTTTCTTTTCCTATAGCTGAAACCAATTTCCTTTCACCTTGAAAAAGCTCTTTTCTTACCATGTGACTGAAGCTGGTTTAGACTGATTAGTAAATTACTACCATAGACAGAAAGCAAGACTTGGTGACTGATTAAAAAAATGACCCCCACCTGAGTCATCCAGCATTCATCCCAGTTTTACTTTGTATATGTAGATGCAAAGGAAAATCACGTGATTTAAGTCATGTGAATTCTGTACCTGATAATTAGACTGTGGGGGAGAAGTCACAGTGTTGTTCAGGCAAGGAGTAGGAAACAGGAAACAGCTTGACCGCTGAAGGAAAATTGGAACACTCGTCTCTATACTCAGTGGGTTTCACTTCGGGTCTTTGGATCATCTTGTGTGGTCCCACGGGATGAATACCAGACCTAGATAGACCTAAACACTACAAAGCGCACAGAGTGGAAATAATGTTTACTAAACAGCCATTGTCTACTGACAAAAGATTGGAGCTTGAAGCTTCTGAGAGAGAGCTATCTACAGAGAGAGTTGCTGTAAAAGCAGAGAATTACTGGATACAGCCGCAACGATTTGTGTTCAACCTCTAATTCTTCGCACAGGCCCTCTGGTTACTTCTGATTTTGTCCTCTAGGCCCTAATTTCCTTTTTCTACTTCATTTTTCTGCTTCCATCCTTGTCTCTTGAAGTCACCTTCAGGCACAATAACAACATAAAGATGCGCACGTTCTCAGCTGTGAAGAATCCTGGTCAACCCATAACTCTTCAAAGAAAAAAAAATAACAAAATGAATTCATAATACTACTACTTAAAATGTTTAAATGACTTTAGAACATGCTCAGAATAACAGCTGAGCCCCTGGCAGCAAAGACAGCACCTCTCTGCTCCATGTTCATACGTTCCAGCCACTTAGTTCTGCCTCTTTCCCTGAGGACAGGCGGTGGGCAAGCCTCCTCGGCAGGACAGGCAGTGGGTGGGGATGCTACCACCTCTGAAAAATGCTGGACTTCTGTCATCATCCAGACCTCAGCAAAACATTTCCTCTGTAGAAAAATCCACCTTACCACCTTCCGTGTGACAACAAAACTCTGGCTACCGACCTGCCATGGACCGCGGTACACATAACCTAATTTTATTCTTTTCATGGATGCCATCAGCATTCATTCGCTTGAATGTTAGCTACTGTCTTTCCACTTGCTAGTATGTATTCTCAAAAGAAAAATATATATTTTTTTATTCACAGCTGTATTCCCAGTAACTGGAAAATACATGGGTGTAAAGAAGAAAGAGAGACAGAACAAAGAAGAAATAAAGTTGCAAGCATTTATTTTAAGCATTTTCGTTAGTTAGAAAATGTGTCTCAAGAACTGTGCATGTTGTTAATGCAAGGATGTCTGTTGTTTGTGTTTTATTAGTAGTACTAACAATGGAACCTGGGGCTCATTTGCTCTGCTGAAGCCTTCTGCCTTAAATAGAATTCAAGGATCAATAAACATATGCATGATCCACTCCACCTATGCTCTCCTCCTTCTAAATGTCTGGCTGAGACTCTGTCTTAGAGATGGAGACAGGACCGAAAGCTTAGTAAGGTTGGTTCGCTCAAGGTCAGGAGAAGAACTCCCACTCGATCTTTCCACTGCATCACCCGGGGAATTTCTTCAACTCTCCAGGCAGACTTACACCTTTTAGCCAAAGAAAGCAAGGGAGCGTGCAGAGTCCTTATTTTTAAACCTGCATTCAGTGGAAACCTTAGGTCGAGCAGGTGCTGGTGATGCTGTGAACCTGGCTCGGCGAGGGAACACTGAGGTCATGGTAGTTTTCACATTTAGCAACATCAAAAATACAGAGATGATGTAAACTTCCTAAGCCCCATTGCCAGCCTAGTGATAACTGGTAAATCCGGGCAGGACGCTGCATCATTGGTCACAGCAGGCACGTGTGGGGCCAATGAGCTCTCTCGAGCGCAGAGGGATGCTCAAATGGCTGCCTTGGATTCTTATCCTGCTCACAGTAACACTAGCAAGGCTGCTTGGATTTCCTATTAGATACACGACAAAAATATCCTATGATGTGAAGGAGCTGCTCAAACCATAGAGTAGCTCCTTCACAGAGCTGAAAGATTTAATGCGTGAATGCACTTAATGCACTTAATGGGAGACTCGGCAACGTTCGTTAAATGTCCCCTTTAAAATTCTTTTAATTACTTAAAATGAGAGGAGCGCTGGGATTTTACATTTCTGGACTGCTCACCGCGCAGACTTTCCTGGACAGTGTGTACAGTGTAAGAACCACAGGTCAGGGGTGGAACCCGACAGGGGTGTTGAAAAGTGTCCCCTGGCTGTAAAGGAAGCAAGTGAAGCCATAGGTATAGAAAGAAAGCAACAGACTGTGAGACCTGATTGGAAACAGAGACAGACAGCCATCAGAACTCAAAATCTCCTGCGTGTCATGGCCACACACCCTTGGAATCCCAGCGCTTAGAGGTGGAGTGAAAGGATCAGAAATTCAAGGACACACGTCTTCAGCTGTTGTTGGTTGCTTTTGCTCTTTACTCTTTTGGGGGTCCTGCCACCCAGCTCCCGAATAAATACACATGGAGGATTATTCTTTCTTATAAACCCCCTTCCTTAGCTTGGCTTATTTCTAGCCAGCTTTTCTTAAATTATCCTGTCTACCCTTTGCTTCTGGGCTTTTACCTTTCTCTTACTTCTTCTGTATATCTTACTTTCACTCCATGATCCCATGGCTGACTGTGTGGCTAGCTCCTAGCATCCTCCTTTCCTTGTTCTTGCTCCTCCATTTCTGTTCCCAGATTTCTCCTATTCATTCTCTCTGCCTGCCAGCCCTGCCTATCCTTTCTCCTGTTTTGCTATTAGCCATTCGGTGCTGGTTCTCTCTCTCTCTCTCTCTCTCTCTCTCTCTCTCTCTCTCTCTCTCCTTTCTCTCTCCTCTCTCTCTCCCCCTCTATCTATCTATCTATCTATCTATCTATCTATCTATCTATCTATCTATCTTATCTATCTCAAGACATGGTTACTCTGTAGCTTTGGAGCCTGTCCTGGAACTCACTCTATAGACCAGGTTAACCTTGAACTCACAGAGATCTGCCTGCCTCCCAAGTGCTAGGATTAAAGACATGCACCACCACTGCCCTGCTGACCGTTCAGCTCTTTATTAGACCAATCAGGAGTTTTAGGCAAAGTAACACAGCTTCACAGAGTTAAACAAATGCAACATATCTTTCATCACTAAACAAATATTCCACAGCATAAGCAAAGGTAACACATCTTAAAATAATATTTTACAATATCTGTTTAGCAAATCCCAGGCTTGGACTGTATGATACTGTCTCCGTCGGAAAAGAAAAGAGCTCAGATCACTTCTTTTCTTCTTCCCAGTCTCTTTCTTTCTTCTCTGCCTCAGAAAAAAAAGCTCCTACTGGGCTTTGCATTAGGCCCCATTAAGAGACAGAATCTATCAATGGTGTACAATGTGCTGGTTTGATATTTGTGATATTTGATATCATGAATGTTACAGTAATCTCCTAACATCATCAGCTACCAACCATGCCATGCATGTCCTTTGAACTTGTTGATTGATAAGCTGTATAATATTGCCTCATCAAACTGTCACTCACCTGGCTTTCCTGACTCCATCTGCTGGCTTATTTAAAAACCATTTCCCCCACACACTACAGAATCTTAGGATATAGGAAGGGAGACAGAAAGGAGATTTAAAAGAGTAAACGAAGTTATTCTACACAGGAAATAATATTCTCCCCCAAGAAGCCATAGGTTGTCAAAGAAAAAGCCAAGGGCTTGGTGTAGGATATAAGCTGTTGGTTAGGAGAGGTCCCAGTAAACCCCAAAACAATGTAGACTGTTATTGTTACTCTTTGTTGCCCACTAAAACTTAAAAGGAAGATCCTACTGCTGAAGACACTGTGTAGTTTGGCCTGGAAGCCTCCTCAATACTGGTTGCTTTCACGGTGTCAGAAGATGCTATCTAGGCTTCTGGGGAAAAAAAAGTCATCTGCAGTCTTAGGAAGTTGTGACCCCTGTGAGCTACAATAATCACCAGAGCCACATGCTGTTCAATAGTGGCACGCATGTTATGGGAGTAAGCAACAGAATTCTGATTGGATTTAAATCCTACTGCACAGGACAGAATGCATGCCTGGTACTAAAACTCAGCCAAGAAACCATAGCCGGGGAGGTTATAGGGCTTAGCTAAGTAACAACCTACTACTGTTCTTTTCCTGAGTGGAACTTGTATCAAACTTCTTTCTACATACTTACTTTGATACCTGTATATAAATATACCTCCTCGCTCTAATTAGAAAAGCTTTTTACTTCCAGTGCTCAGCGGTTAATACAGAGACCCACGGTTTGTGTTCAGCTGTCAATGAGACATTTATACACCACCACCTCTCCGCAACACTCAAGAATAGGTGTGGGCACATTGTAAGAGCAAGAGGTCCGGAAGTCTGATGGTCAACAGTCTCTTCTGGTCATGATGGGTCTGTTTTCTTCGTGAACACACGGCAGCTGTGGTTGTTGACACACGATCAAGCCAGTTAACTTCCCAGTGTGGATGGAAGGGTACTGCCAGCAGCCCACTCCCAGCTCTGGAGCTGTTGACAGGGGATGACTTGCAGAGGTAGGCCAGTTTCTTTAGGGATATGTTTTCCTAGTAGACGGCCGATGCTTCAGGGAATAGCCCTAAATCAATGTGCATAAGGGTAGCACTAACCGGACTCAGTGAGTTTAGAAATAAATAAAAGAAAACCTGATGCTGAGAGGTGGCTAGGGTAAGGGTGTCCAGGAGGAGCTGCGGAGAGCTGGGGTAGTTATGATCAAAACAGACAGCATGTATAAATTCTCAAACAATAAATAAAGTAGTTTAAAGAGTGATACTTAGTTCTACTTTTCAAGTAGTAGCTCAGGTATCTTTGAATAGTGCTTCCTCTTTCAATGGAAGAGGAAAGCTCACGTGCATTTTATTACAAAGGGACTCAGAAACAGTAGAATATATCTAAGGACATCACAGGATCTAAAAGCTCTGTGATTCTTTCTTCCCAAAGCTGGTCTCCATCTAGATATCCTGGAATAGATCCAAAGTAAGTTGTTTGACATTCTCCCCTCGCCAAGGAGGTTGAGCTGTGCAGTGTCAGCAGGCACAAGATCTCCCCAGACACAGGTGGCGGCGCTACACCAGGACCAACAGGAAGCTTTTCCGGTTTGCCAGTCCACATTCTTTTCTAAGAGGAATCCTTGGCAGGTAAAGTGGACTGTCCTCTACAGAAGAAAACACAAAAACGGACAGCTGGAAAACATTCAAAAGAAAAGGACCCGCTGTGCGCTGTGCAGTCAAATTTGGGGAGGCCATCTCTCACGCATCTCTTGCTGATATAATGGGCAAGAGGAATCAGAAATCAGACATTAGGAAAGTTCAGTGACCGCGTGCTGTCAGAACTGCCAAGGAAGCAAAAGAGCCTAAGCAAGAGGAAGACAGCAACGACTGCTGTCAAAGGCGGTACCTTGACAGAAAATGATGGCGTCTGAACGTTTCTGATCCCAGAGCCAGTGGAAAATGTTAAATTTGTACATAATTATTTTAAGTAAAGATCCAGCTCTAAATTTTTGAAAGGAAGGAAGGAAGGAATGAACGAAGGAATGAGAAGGAAATTTCTAGAGAAATACATATAGCAATTAGGACCCAGAGTGTGGTTTTTAATAACCAGTAAAGATAAGCACCAATAACTTTGAAGTAACCCAGTATGATGGTTCAAGCTTGTAATCCCAGCTCTTAGGAGGCTGAAGCAGGAGAATTTTGTTCCAACACAAAAGGATAAAACCGAAGTCCCTGAAAATGACAGAGGTTTATAAACTTACAGGGTTTTACAAATAATACTTTAGCTGCTGATTATACATCTAATTAGGAGGAATTAATATTTTCTCTTTGGTAGAATGATCCCTTGACTATGTCTAGTAAGTGTCAAGTGGCTTGGTATTTTGTAAAGAAATCCTCATCATTGTAGAATCAAAATTAACCAAGCTGAACACCATTTTGTCTGGCCTTCCTCCAGCAGTGTGTGCTTTCATAAATGAGCTGTGTTTCATGGGATTTGCATGCACGCTTAAGGATGCTTTACCTACATTCAGTCAAACTTTCTTTAACAGGCAGTTGAATATTAAAGAAAGTGCAAAACAATGGACTTCATCTATGTAGAGGAAGGGAGACAGATTTACTGTTTCTTAGCTGCTAGTCCTATCTGCTTATATTGCTATACAGAAGGAGATAAAAGAATCCATTTGCTAAGATCCTGAAGCTGGGGAGCTCTGTGTGCCCACTGATTGGGTATATCAGGTTTTATCTGTTTTGGGGTTCGGTTCACTGATCTGTAAAATAGGATGGAATCTACTAGATGATACTAGATGTTTCACGTAACTAGTAAGAAGTGCAGGATCTGTTAACAAGCACCGGAGGGTTTAGGAAGTGGCACACATACATTTCTTTACACCCACACATGCTGAGGAATGACTTAGCTGCAGAAAATAGCTGTGCTCCTCTCGTTAGACCCTAGCTTCTCCAATGCCAAGCAGCTGGAAGGATGGGCAGATGCGCCTGTGCTACTGCAGAGGAGTGCACAGGGCAGTGTGTAATTTAGGAAGCAGTATTTCACTGAGAGATCATTTGGGGGTTTTCACTCGGACATTCTTGTGGACACTGCATGCTACTAATTCCATCCGTTCATATGGATTGTTATTTCTGATGGGCCATTCCCTCCTGGCCACAGCCAAAGACCCTCTGATAAACCTTTCTGCTGTGGCTGGTTACAACAGCCCTCCAATCCATCACTACCTTTGTTTCCTGTCGATCCATTCCCCTCCTTTGTCTAGGGTTCTCTAGAACACTGCGAGACCCAGTCAAAACCTACTTTAAAAACCAACGCTTACCTTCCAGTTACGTCCAGGATAAATTATAAAGGACTCAGCTTCCCTTTCGCATGGTTGGGCCTGGTCAGTCCTTGGACCCTGGCCCTGCCCCACTGCTTGGAGACCACTCGTACCCCAGTCCACATTCACGTGCTGGTCTCAATAGTTTTCATGGTGCCAGGAGTCCTCACCCAACATCTTATTCAACCGGAAAATCACAGGAGGCAATGTTGGTTTTCGAGAGAAGTTGGGTAGCTGCTCTAAGCTTCTTTATGTATTCAAGAGTGGAGCAGAGCTCAGTGCAGGCCCAGTCCTTCATGCTGTTTCTACTTACCCATGATGTCCTCAGAGAGGCCGTACTTTCAGTTCCTTACACATGCTGCTCCTTCGCTCTAGAATGTTCTTTTCATTCCACCGCTTGAAAATCGTTCTCTCCGTCTTTTTGTTCCTTTCTCTATGAGTTTAAAAAAAAATAATTTTTTATGCTAAGTGTTCACGTGTGAGCATAAACACGCACGTGTGGAGGTCAGAAGACAAGCTGACATGTCATGTTGGTCCTCATTTTTTTCCCTTGTTCAAGGCAGGACCCTTGTTTGCCACTGTGCTTGACAGGCTGGGCTGGTCCACAAGCTTTTGGGGATTCTCTTGTCTCTTGCCTTCCACTTTGACTCAGGCGCCCTGGGATTAGAGACCTGTGTTACCACTCCCTGCTTTACATGAGCTGGAGGGATAGGAACTCACATCCTCATGACTGGGTGCCCTGTTTTGTCTTCTATTCTTGTTTGCTTCTCTGTTGATGTCACAAACACCATGGCCAGAGTCAACCCAATAAAGGAGGAGGTTTTATTTGACCTTACAACCCACAGCCCATCGTGAAGAGACATGTGAAGACACATCAAGGCAGGGGCCTGGAGGCCGAATGAAGCAGAGGCCATAAAGGAGCACTATTCACTGTCTCGTTCTTCACTGCTTCATAGCCTGCTTCTTTTATACCACCTAGGACCTCCTGCAAAGGGGTGGTGTATCCACAGTGTGCAGGCCTCTCCCACATCAATTTTTCATCTAGAAAATGCCCCATAGACTTGTCCACATGCAGAACTGATGGCGGCGATTTCTCAGCTGAGGTTCCCTCCTCCCAGGTGACTATAGTTTATGTCAAGTGAACAAAAACTAACACCTCCATCCGTCAAGCCAGGTTCCCGGGCCCAACACTTCTGTTAGTGCAACTAATACTCTCTTCTCAATTATGGTATAAATAGTGCTGTATGTGCCAGAGACACCTCTGGAACTGTAAATACACACCAGACACTTAGTGCGGTGGTGCCTCAGAAGCCCTAGGTGCTCGCTAAACGTCTCTCAGGATGAAGACATATGCAATTCTCATGCTTCTATTTTATCCTTATTATGTTCATTTTGGAACTTATATCTCACAGAAAAGTATCGAATGCAGCCACTAAATATTTCACGGTGCTGGAAGCTGGCACAGAAAGAAACTCACAAAAGAGCAGAGCCCAAACTTCAAAAATAACTAATTTGTGCTCAGGATCGTTCTACTACTAACAATAAAATGAATTACTTCTAAAATAAACTGTAAACATTTTCTTGTAAATGACTAAATTTTCCCCGCAAATGAGAGTGTGATTAAAAATAGAGTTTCCCCCTATGCTTCTCTAGCTCCCAATCTTGAAGTAAAATAAGTTTCCGTTTTTCTGTGTGGATAGGACAGGTTTTTTTTCCTCCGATTCCAGGCTAAGCAGAGGGCTGGGTGGGCTTCAAATAATCATCCCATTCTCGGTTTATTAATCAAGGATAACAACCATAAAAGCACCAGAAAAGGGCCCAACTTAGGACTTTTTGGGGATGCGTCCTCAGAGTTGCACAGAAAGACTCCCAGGCTGAGTCAAACATGATGATTTCCATTTGGAAGAAAGCAAGTGTCTAAGCATCTACCACACCCATGGGATCTCATTTCTACAGGGCCTGCAGCTGTTGACAGAGAAGGTAAATACAGGCAGAATCTTGGCGGCAAATTGCTTTGCATCTCTGAAATAGCACTAATGTTTTTGGTAGAGCTGCTAAAGACACTGGCCCCTCACCTGGCTCTGAAAGTTGTTCTTCTCTAGGCCCTCATATTCCCACCTATATGTTCTAAACTTCCCTTCTCCCACTAACCTTAGAGCCAGGATAATATTCCTAGTGTAGATTGGGTTAGCTACACATTTTCATATAAATCTAAACCATCTTCATTGCCCAGAATAATGGAAAATAATCTGTGGTAGTCTTTGGTTCAATCTGAAATGCCCTGTCCTGTCCTATGAAACTCCCATAATCCTACATTCTTCAGAGTGTGGCTCCATTTTTAACTTCCCCCCAAAAGTACTCTGTCCAGTTCTGATAGATGTACTCTCTGTGTTAACATAGTGACTAATCAGCATTTCTACTAAAATCTGGAGCAAGACAAAGATGTCCATTCTTTCCATTCGCGTTCAATATAGAGATTGAAGTGTTAGCTAAATCAAAAAGACCAGTGAAGGGGGTAATGGGACACAAATAGGAAACGATGTCAAAGAATCCTTTTGCACAGATGTCTTAGTTATGGTTTCTATTGCTGTGAAGAGACACCATGACCATACCAACTCTTATAAAGAAAAGCATTTAATTGGGGAGACTCACATTTTCAGAGGTTCAGTTCATCGTCATCATGGTGGGACAGACATGGTGCTGGGGAAGTATCTGAGAGTCCTATATCTTGCAGGCAACAGGAAGTGGTCTGATACACTGAGATATCTTGAGAATGTATGAGACCTCAAAGCCTGCCTCCACAATGACTCCAACAAGGACATATGTTTTAATAGCACCACTACCTTTGGGAGCCATTTTCTTTCAAGTCACCACAGCAAATGAAATGACTTTGTGTAAAAAAAAATACTCCAAAGAAATAGCAGAAAACTCTACCACTGATAAATAAATTCTGCAAAATGAACACTTAAGAATCAGTAGCCTTCCAAAATACAAATGCCAAATATACCAAGAAAGAAATCAGGAAAGTAATCCTATTCAGGTTGAGAGAGAAAGAGAGAGAGAGAGAGAGAGAGATGAACAGAGAGGGTGGATGTCTTGACATGTTCCTGATTTGGGTGGAAACACTGATTTTTTTCCATTTAGTCTTTAAAAAATACTAAATTAATAAAATATCTTGAAATAATTCTAACAAAAGAAGTGAAACACTTATGTAACAAAATCTTTAAGACATCAAAGAAACAGAAGAAGATTACAGAAGATGGAAAGACCACCCATGGTCATGGATTGGTATGATTCAGATTGTGAAAATAGCCATTCTGCCAAAAGCAATTTACAGATTTAATTCAATCCCTTTCAAAATTCCAATGCAATTCTTCACAGAAACTGAAAAAAAAATCTTGAATTCCATATTGAAACACAAAAATCCCAGGGGAGCTAAAACAATTTTGCACAATACAAGAACTGCTGAAGGCATCACCATTCCTGGTTTTAAGATGTATATATACTGCAGAGCTCTAACAAAAACAGCAAGGTAGTGGGGAAAAAATAAAGCCACACTGGTGAATGGAATAGAATCACAGACCTGGCTATAAATATAAATCCACACACATACTGCCACCTGATTTTTGACAATGAGGCCAAAAATAGATGCTTGAGAAAAGACAGCATCTCCATCAGATGGTGCTGCTCAAACTGGGTAGCCACCTGTAAAAGACTGAAACTAGAACCTCATCTCTCATACTGCACAACACTCAGCTCCAGACAAATCAAGGAAGGATCTCAACACAAGAATATGAAAGAGGAGAAAGCAGGGAGCCTACTGCACCTGTAGCTGCCACAAAGTCCTTCTCCTGGTAGCTCAGGCATTAAGAGAAAGAACTGACAAATGGAGGCCTGAAAGACTAAAATGCTCTGTACAGTAAAGGACACCATCACTCAAAGGAAGAAGCAGTTCAGAGGATCTAACAGAGGAGTGAGTCTGCTAGGTCCATATGTCTTTCCCAGTCCCCATGTACGCCCCCATAATTCCAGAACTGGAAAAAGACACATGTCCTACAGGCTACTCCTCCCACAACAGGGTCCACGTTACAATCTTTATGCCCAAAACTACCCTAACAGTTTGTTTAAACTAGTACTGTATATAATAGACATAGAATTCACAAAAGAAATCCACATGAATCTCATTGTAAAAATACAAGCAATATGAAAGATCAAGGCAGTATCTCCCCTGACTCCAAATCTACCAGTCCTGTAAAAAGTGTTCATCAGTGAGATTTATCTAGAAGTATCACAAGACACAGAATTTAAAAGAGCAATCATAAGCTTTATCAAAGAATTCAAGAACACAATCGTAATACTGATGATTATGACAGATACAATTCCTAATTGAAAATGGAATTCGATAAAAAGAAACATTTAAGGCAATTCAAGCTGAAATGAAGATTGAACTGAAAATCTCAATTCCCAACTAAAACATTCAAGGGAAAGCCTTACACATAGGATGAATCAAGCAAAAGAAGGTAAAATATCTGGACTCAAAGATAAGTTAGAGGATTTAGACAAAATAAACAAAGATTATGTGGGAGGAAGAGACATAGGAAAGGAACATCAAGAAATATAGGATACTATGAAAAGCCCAAACCTTCAAATTATCGGAAGAGATGAGCAAAAAGAATTCCAGGTCAATGGCCTAGGTCAGATCTTCAACAAGGCCATAGTAGAAGACTTCAACAAACTAAGGAAAGACACATCCATACAAATACAAGAAGCACACAGAACATCAGACAGACAAGACAAGACAAGAAACTCACCAGGGCAAAACATAGTTAAAACACTAAATAGTCATTAAGAAGAAAGAATATTGAAATCTACACAAACAAACAAAAATCACACGAATCACATATAATAAAAAATAAAATCACCAGAAGAGCAGCTGCTTTCTCAGTAAAAAGTCTGAAAGTCAGAGGAGCCCCAAAGGAAGCATCCCACATACATGAAAGACCACAACTGTCAGTCTAGACTAATGTACCCAATGAAATGACCTGCCATATCTAAAGGAAAAAGAAAACCTTTCCAGCATACAAACAGCCTCAAAAAATTATGTCCAACAGACCAAAGATAAAGAAAATATAGGAAGCAATAATTCAGGCTGAAGAGAGGGGTAAGCATGTCCAAGAGACAGCAGGTTAAATAAAATATCTGTAACTACTGAAACATAAAGTAACACTTAAAACACAAACAGCAGAAACAACCAAATCAACAGCACAATGAGTACAATATGCACAGATCTTTCGATAATAACTTGGAATACTGTTGGCCTCAGTTATATAACCAAATGATATAGATTGGCTGAATGAATCAAGAAACCAAATCCATCTATCTTGTAATCTACAAGAATTATACCTTAACCTTGAAGATAGATACCACCTTCAGGTGAAAGGACACGAAACTACTCTCATCGAGCAGTACCAGAAATCAAACAAGCTTTGCCATCTGAATATCCAACAAAACAGATTTCAAACTAAAAGAGATAGAAATTATTCTTAAACGGAAAATGTTATTACTATTATTTACACACACACACACACACACATATATATATATATATATATCTGGTGCACCCAATTTACTTTTTTAAAAGGTGTATTTCTTGAAATACACAGATTAACATTAACCCACAATAGTTGGTGATTTCAATACCCTACTTCCTTCACATATCATCTGGACAAAAATAAGTGAGAAACATCAGAATTAAATGATTTATACATAAAATGGACTTAGTAGATATCTACAAAATATTCAACCAAACACCAAAGAATAGGTTTTCTACTCAGCCCATATGCTTATCTAAAGTAGGCCACATTCTGGGACACAAAACAAATCTTTACAAACTCAAAAAGATATCAAAAAGATATTCTGTGTATCCTTTCTGACCATGATGCAAAAAAAAAAAAACCTCTTAAAGTTTACAGCAACCAATCTCTAATAACTACACAAACTCACAGAGAATTAGATACTCATTACTGAATGATGAACTGGTCAAAGAAGAAATCAAAAAAAAATTTTAAAAAATATTTTGGAACTAAATAAAAATGGAAATGTAATAGAATAAAATGTTTGGGAGACATTAAGAGCAGTCCTACAATGGAATTTTACAGCTCTAAGTGTTTACATCATCAACATTAGAAAGAGCACAGATAAATGACTTAATGATGCAATTCAAAAATTTGGATAAACAAGAACAAACCAAACCCAAATGACTAGATGGCAGGAAAGAATAAAAATCAGAACCAAATTAACTGGACAGAGACAAAAAAAAAGATACAAAAATAATCAATGATACTAAGGGCTTGTTCTTTGAGAAGATAAATAAGATCCATAGACCTTTGGCCCTGCTTTCCAAAAGAAAGAACAAGGACTCAAATTAAAAGAATCAGAAACAAATAGGAAAACATTACAACAGAAACCAAAGAAATTTTAGAAATTATAAGGGAATACTTTAAAATCCTGTACTTCATTAAGCTGGAAATCTTAAAAGAAATAGATGAATTACTAGTTTCAGTTCACCAAGATTAAATCATGAAAGCAATAACCTAAATAGATCTATAATAAATGAAGATATTGAGATTTTGAACTGGTACCAAAAAGTCTTTTTTAAAAAGCCACATCCAGTGGAATTCCCAGCAGAATTCTACCAGACTTTCTAAGAAGATCTATAATAAATTCTTTTAAAACTACTAAAAAACCACCGGAAACAGAAAGAGTACACCCAAACTCCTTTAATGAAGTCTGTATCATACTCATGCCAAACCATATAAAGAAACTCCAAAATAATTTACAGACCAATATCCCTGATGAACAGAGTTTCAAAAATTTTCAATACAATAGTTGCAAACCAAGAACTGACAACATCAGAAAGATTGTCACCATGACCAAGTTGGTTTTATCCCAGAAACAGAACTTGTTTAATAAGCATAAGCTAACACATATTATAAGCTATATAAAATAACTTAAAGACAAAAATAGCTCGACCTTCTCAAGAGTTGCAGAGAAAGCCTTTGACAAAATGCAATGAATCTTTATGATAGAAGTGCTAAAGAGAGAGAGAGTAGTTCTAGGGAGAGGGAACATACCGCAACACAGCAAAACCTCCATGTGAGAAAGCCACAGACAGCATCATTCTAAATGGAGAAAATACTTAAAACAATCCCCCTGAAATCAGAAATAAGACAGGGCTGTCCACCGGCTCTACTCCTTCTTAACAATGTGCTTGAAGTGTTACCTGAAGCAATGAGGCACGAGAAGGAAGTGAAAGGGACAAATACAAATAGTAAAAGAAGAAGCCAAACTCTATTTGCAGAGGGCTTGATACTGTAAATAAGAGAAATCAAAAATTCTACCAATAATTACTTCTAGAAATGAGAAAAAATTCAGCAATATGATAGGATACAGAATCAACTTGCAAAAACTCATAGTTTTATATAATACCAAAAAAAAAATAGAGAGAAAGAAGTCATAGACATACCTCCACTTACAATACCCTAAAAAAAAAAAAAAACCCTAGCACTAGATCACTAGATTCAACCAAGGAGGTGAAAAACCTCTAAAAACTTTAAACCTCTGAAGAAAGGGATAGAGAAAGACACTAGAAAATGGAAAGACGTCTCATGCTCATGAACTAGTAGAATTAATATTGTGAGAATGGCCCCTCTCCCAAAAGACTCAATGAAATCCTAATCAAAATCTCCATCTCATTCTTCACTGAAATAAAAAAAAGCTATTCTAAAGTTTGTATGGAACCACAAAAGACACTGATAACCAAAATAATACTGAGCAAAAAGATTGCTATTCTGATATTCTGCTCCTCGAGGTAGATTACAAAGCCACAGTAGTAGAAACAATGTGGCACTAACATAGAAACAGACACGTAGACCAATGGAACAAAACTGAAAACCAAAGATGAGTATGCATAACTATAGCCACCTAACGTCTGACAAATGTGCCAAGAGCAGACAGGAAAACCAAACCAAGCAAAACGGACAGGAAAACCAAACCAAATCGAACAAGACAACTGAGAGGCCTACCTATCACCTTGCTTAAAAACTAACTCCAAATGGACCAAAGACATAAACATGAAACCTGAAAGAGTCCCTCTGCTAGGAGAAACCAGTCAGTTTCCTACACGATAGGGGAACAGGAAAGGAATTCATGACTAGGACTCCATTTGCCCAGGAACTAAGGCCAACAGCTGACAAGTGAGAACTCACAAAAGTAAAAAGCTTCAAGAAACAAGGAAGGAAGAAGCCCACAGACTGGGAGGCAATCTTTGCCAACTATCCATCTGAAAGTGGCTTAATATCCAGAAGATAAAGACCTTAAAACACAGAGGCAAGAAAACAAAGGACCCAATTAAAAATGGGTACATGTGTGGAAGCCAGAGATCCATGTCAATTGTCTTCTATGACTTTGCCATTTGAAACAGATTCTCTTACTCAGCCTGAAGCTCATCAATTCAGCAAGACTTGCTGGCTATGGAGCCCCCAAGAGCTGCCTGTTTCTGCCATCCGCACTGCATACTATACCTGGCTTTTATCTGGGCACTGGAACTCTTAACTCAGCAAATACTTTACCCAGTGAACCATCTCCTTAGTCACCAATTTCATAAATGTAATTTACTTCTTACAATATATTTGTAGGATAGTCACTTAGATTTTAGCTAAATTTGGACAGTGTTGACCTCTGTTCTGTTATATTTTTGACTTTAAAAACATGATCTATTAGCATGGTCACTTAATAAAAACTTGCATTTGATTTGCCTGTTTGGAAAATGATTATAATATGATATTAAACCTAAAATATGATTAAAATATGACTTATAACCTTACTCCACAAAAATACTTAAACACATTCTGTGATAATTAAAAAAAAACAAAGGCGGTAAATAGATAAAAATAAGGGCTGCTGTTTTCTAATTCTAGAACTACAAGTTAGAGTTTTTATAAGAACTAAATCTTTATAGCCACTATCATCAAATAGATGGACACTGCGAAAGTCAAGTCATTCATGTCCACACTGCAGAATCATCAAAGGGTTCCCCAGTTCCCTTTCTTGCCTCTTTGCTGCTCTCTTCTCCACACCCCGTGATCAATGCTCTCCAAAGGTCCTTCCCTGCTTCTGAAGTAGAGTTTTACATCTTTGACATGAGTCACCCAGCTCTCCACTTGATGTCCCTTGAGCAGCCGTCTGAGTTCAACACTTTTTTTTCTACATGAGTCTCACATGTGAGCCAATTTCAACTTGCTGCTTGTGGGATTTTGAGTCCTGCCTCTTTCCCCTTTGGAACTGCCTTGATATAATTCACTATTTGTCGAGTGTCAAAATGTGTCATAATTTCCCATAGGCAGTGTGTTGTCTCAGCTAGAGTTATAAATTTGCTTGCTTCTTCTTATAACCCTCACATCAGACTGGTTTTCTATTAGAGTTTGAATGTTAATTGATACATATAAATTAGCACAGTAAATGACTTTAATTTTCTAAGTGTTGATGCTTTGCTATCCTGATAATCTATATCTTTATGTTGTGTGTGTGTTCATGTAGGTGCTCACATGTAGCTTGTGTGTGCTTACGTATGTATACATATGTGGAAACCAAAACTTCATTTTTGGTTTTTTGTTTTTATTTGAGGTATTTTATTTTTTATTTGTCTGTTCTCTTTCTGTTTGCTTGCTTTTGCTCTCATTGGTCTAGATTAAGAGCTAAGAATTCCAAGTCTGCACTGCTACTTCTAAAGCTCATCTCCTAGGCCGGTGATTATGATCAAGGTAGTCCCCCTCACAGAAGCCCAGTTTCTTCTTCTGTAAACAACAAAAAGAGCACACCCGTGTCTGTGGATTCTTGTGTTCCTTGATCCATAGCAAGGGACAGCACTTCCTTCCTTTAATCGTGCTGTTTCATCTCTCTGGCCTGACCAGATCCTTCCCAGGGAGCAAGAATATTCGTTTACTTAACTGGAGCCTAGATTCTCGGGGCATAGAGGCATTATCTCTAAGTCAGTTTTTCTTCTGTGTTCCCCCTCATGCCATCTAATTGGAAAACTGAGTCCCCTTGCTCTGTTTAAGCTGAAGCCTAGCCAAGTAAATGCCCTGTCTGCCTTGGGTCTAAAATGTACCCTACAAGCCTCCTTTACAAGAGTCGGAGCTGTGGGCTTCCCAGTGGGCTGATGTCTGCACTTTCCACTTGACTGATGGTTCTCTGACCCTGGAAATGAGGAGTCAATGATCACATCTGAGCAACAAACCTGGCATGTCCGAAGACACACCCAGAATGAACCACATGCCAGCTCACTGAATCTGGGACAACACCTATGAGAGGTGTATGGTTCAGCCCATGGTAGTTGCTCCTGGCAATACACAGGGTCATGAATGAATTGACCTTTTGTTTTGTGTACTTGACAACAAGTTTTAGAGGGAATTCATTTTGTGGCTAAACATCCGAATGTTTGATTAACAAAACCTAGAATACATCAAGGATTCGTGCTTAGAAAAAAAAAATCTACCTGTAGTTTAGTAAGGAAAGTAAGGAAGTAAAGACGAATGGAGAGCACTGACCTCTCCTCTGGGAAGGTCCTCTCTGCAGAATGCCCTCAATACAAAACTAAAATGGCTGACTCTTTGATCTTCAAGTAGCTACTTCCGATGAAGGGAAGAAAAGAAATCAGGAACGGAGTTCACCTGCCTTCAGTCTTTGTTGGATGAGTTACAGGATGGGGAATGGAAGGTACATATTTCTCCAGACCTTTTGCTCCCTGTCTGAAGAGTTTCTTTTGAATTCCCCACACAGGAATGAGGTCAAGATCTGAAGCACAGCCTTAGCTGATAGGACGCATGGCACTATGGAGGGACTTGGGCAACCACATGGCTCTGGCGATGGGATTGGAAAGAAAGGCTCCAAGAGGATTTGTCCAACATGCAGTGTTTAATTTTTCCATGCTGACTTTTCCATTGTCTTTCCCATCAGCGTGTCAGGAACCTCAGGCCTGATGCTTGGAGCACTGGCAAAGGTGTCACCCATGATAGGGACACATAACGAGGGGAAAGAACAACGCAATGCCAGATGAACTACAGGGCTGGCTTTGCCAATAAATTTAATAAATGACATGCCAGGAGGCTCCCTGCAAGAGAAGTCACCTGCAGTGATGTAGTTATAGACCTCATCAGGTCTCTTAAGGTTTCCATGTCACAGAGCAAAGGCATTTGGAAAGACACAGAACTCAAATATACCCTGCATATTATTCTTTGAACTTAAATGCATCCTGTCCACTCTAAGTTTGTTTATTTCATGTGTAGGCTCCCGTTCCTCGGTTTCACAAAAAATAGTGAGCACAGAAGGGAAGCCATTTGCCACTAGCCTCCCTGGTACAAACTCACATCAAACAAGAAGAGGTGGCTAGTCTCGGTAGCCACAAAGACACATCTTGTGGGTAGACACCTTGTCTGGCCCACAGTACTGTGCTAGCTCTCGGGGAACTGCAGGCTCGTGTGTATGTGGGAAACAGGATCGGCAGGGAAGGATGAGGAGGAAGGACAATATCAGCAAAGGTCTTGGTGCTGCTTGTCAGCCTTAATAACAGCTGCCCGGGCTAAGAGGCTTGTGGAGCTTTGGGGCGGCAGTGGCCTGCATTTGAGCACACCCCAAGGCTTGGTATCACGTATCCAGGATGATGGTCCTTGATCGTTTGTGCTCTCTGCCTTCTAGAACTCCAGTGAACGTGTGCTTCCCTGGCTGCTTTACCTGCTTTCCTCCCAGGACGATTACTCATACGTACCCTCTGGCTATGCCTGTAACACCAAAGACAGCCTCTGCCTGCCGAGTGCGGTAGATGATCTCCACCCACGGAAGACAAAAGGCATCCACTCCTCAGGCAGCCCTAGAAAATGGACAGGGCTCTATGGCATAGCCTTCACACACAAGGAGTACTTAATACTCACATAGCTCCTGGCTGCAGACTCAGAGAGGCAGAAGAACCTAGTGGGGGCAGGGGATGACTGGATTTGATTAGTAATGCTGTCTGCTGCCTTGGGGTATATGCACAGATTTTTAAAAATTACCCTCAGAGCACTGTGTGATGGCAGGTATTTTGAACACTACATTTCAGATGGAAGATGCATAGGTTGCCAAGGTAACTTGTCTGGAGTCTCTCAGTGGTTGAGTGTAGGCAGAAATCCTCCATGTTGGCCTTAATGTTCCATCCCAGCATTAAGAAGGCAGAGGCAGGCAGATCCCTGTGAGTTCAAGTATACGTATTGAGTTCTGGGCTACATGTATAGTGAGACCCCAGACAGACTGAAAAGAGAAAGAAAGGAGAAAGAAAGAAAGAAAGTAAGAAAGGGAGAAAGAGAGAGAGAGAGGTAAAGGAGAGAGGGAAGGAAGAAGGGAAAGAGGGAGGGAGGGAGAGAGGGACGGAGGGAGGGAGGCAGGGAGGCAGGGAAGCAGGGAGGCAGGGAGGCAGGGAGGGAGGGAAGAAGAAGGAAGGAAAAAGAAAGCCCAAGAAAGGAAATACATAGCCTGCTCTGGTTTTGTGAAGTCTGACCATGATAGGGTTAGTACGCTTGAGGATACCGTCTTACGGCTTGTTTATTATTTTATTCTCATGGTTTGTGTTATGTGAACTTCTTGTCATGTGTGATTACTTTTGAAAGCACAGGTATTTTTACTTCAATAGTCTGCATATTTATGTCTAAGTCAGTTCTTTCCTTCCTTTCTCTCTTTCTGGTTTTTTCTCTCTGATTTTCAGTTTGGAAAGTTTCTATTTGCCCTTCTTGAGGATGGTTATTACATAATAACCTTCCATTTTTGCTACAGTGTTTTTTATTTCTAGAAGTTTCCTTTTGGATTTTTACATCTCTTTTCTAAGCTCACCCAACTGCCCTGCGTACAGCCTATGGAGTGTTGTGAACATGTTTATTCCCTGGGTGATAATGTCAATGTCTTTGTCACAGTAGAGGACGGATTTGAAGATCACTTGTTTCTTCAGGCTGTTTGGGTTGTCGTCTCCCATGCTCTGAGAGGAGGATCTATTTTATTGACTAACAGAGACTGAGAGAAACAGGCCCTTAATGTGAGGATTTGTGTTAATCCGACAAGGAGTTGGGCTGTGTTTAATGTTCATTCCTCTGTAAACGCCAGGGGATTGTGAAACCTAACTGTCCCTGTTTCTGTCTCCTTTTCAGACTCTGGACTTCCTTAAGAATTTCTCTTCAAAGAAAGTCTGTGTCTTGCCACAGGTGTGATGCGCTGCTCTTACCCTGGAGCCCCAGAGATAGGAAGGTAAGAGGCAGGCAGAGAGGCCATGCTCTCCCATCTCCGGATTATATCTTTGTCATCAGTGAGCTCCTGTCTCAGACCTGTGACCTTCACAGAGAAGAATGCTCTCTTCGCCTTGCTTTATCTCTCACTCACTTCCAGATTCCCTTCCCTGGCATTATAAATCTAATATAATTTTTGTACTCTATTGTCATTTGAATATAATTTATTGTGCTTTGTCCTGTTTTGTTTTGGTTGTCTGTTAGGTACAATAGAAAGGGTGGAAGGGGCTAGAGGGGAAGGAATACCCTCGCCAAGCTGAAATGAGACTATACGGATACCCTTTCTCCTCAGTACTTGGGTTTATGAAGTCTCTGGGTGCATTTCTTAGTAATTATTGTTATGAATTGAATGATGCCTTCTGGAAAGACAGATTAAGGTCTTAACTCTCAGTATTTGTAAGCACAGCATCATTTGGAAACAGGCTTCTGCCAGACTTAGTCAAGTTAAGAAAGACCTAAGGCTGTGCTTACACCAGTGTAACTGGGGGCAGTATAAAAGGAGAGAAAACCGAATTGGTGCCACACAGAGAGGTCTGGATACATACACAGGAACTAAGTGCCCTGAAAATCAAAGACCACTAGAAGATCGGCAGAGACAAAGAAGGATTCTTCCCATGGATTTCAGAAATGATGAGAAGTCCAGACTACGCTCAAACACGAATTTCTAAAGCCATGCTGTTTGGGATAAGGTGTATAAACACACACACACACACACACACACCCTAGAATCTAAAAGAATTGCCCCCTCCAACTTCCAACAGATCTATATCTTAGATCTCTGGAAGTAGAGATCCATAAAGCTGTCTCCCTCTGACTGTAAGCTGCAGTCGCTCCCTCTCCTGTTAGCTCATAACCCATCTCCACCAGGTCACTAAAGGACCACTGAAGGCAGCAGCTCTAGTGCTCCTAGCTCAGGTTTGCAGAGCTCAGCTCGGTCTCTGGGTTCACCAGCCTCTCCTTGTATCAAGAGTCATGATTTGTCCTGTAAACTACATTCCCTGAGGGGTCCAAGAAGTCATAGATTTTCTATTTTACAGTTTCCCCTTGTTAGACAACAGTGAAGCGACGACTCTAAGGATTCTTCACGTGTTAAAAACAGAGAACAAAAGTGGAAGAAATTGTTTAGAAATCAAGATCTGAGTACCATGTAGGCTCACTGCTGCCCAGGTGCTGTTCGCTTTAGGTCATCTTAATGGCTACAGCTAGGATCTATACACATATATGTCTACATCGTACACACTATATACATTATATTATATACTGATATATATTCTATCCCTCCATATATATATGTGTGTATGTATGTATGTATGTATGTATGTATGTATGTATGTATGTATGTATGTACATATGTATGTACTGGGGGATAGGAACTTCAGGAGGAAGGGGAGACTTATGGGAAAGAAACTAGATAGTTGGGGATTCCCTTAAAGAGAATTGGGTCTTTGCCCCTGCCTGTCTTGCCCTCTGCCTCTCTGCTCCAGCTACCAGTGAGGTGAACAGCCTCTCCATCACACCCTTTCCCATGCTGCTCTCTTACTCAGGCCCAAACACATTGGGGACAAATGAACATGGACTGAAACTTCTTAGACTGGGAGTCAAAATAAATAATTCCTTCCCTAGAAAGGGCATGTGTCAGGTGTTAGACACATTAATGGAAAGCTGACAAACACATTAAATATTTGGTGTCTTCTGGCTTCTGTTATCTGTTATTCTGTTATTCTGAATATCAGTCTCCGATGATTCTTTATTGTTAGCTTATTTTTTTCTAATGCAGAGACTCTTCCAACTTCATTTGAAATGTCTCTTTACAGTATTTTTACTCTTTTAATTTTGATGTTTCTTAACTTAATATTAATTTTTATGAGTAATATTTAGTGCTACTTATCCTGCTTCAGATATTACTGATGTTACTGGATTTGTAGGTTTATAGATTTTAACCAAATTTTAACCAAACATTTTAACCAAAATGTTCACTTAGCGTTTTGCAAATCCTTTCGCCATCCCACCCATCACAAGCCTGGATCCCAAGCTCCATGCCGTGATTTGCATATTTAGTTTGTGTTAACCAATCTTAAATCTGTTACTAATATTGCAGAATATTTGCTATTTATTTCTTATTCTAGCTTAGTTCCCACTTTGCAAGGTTTTTGCTCAGTTGTCACTCATTGACAGTTGCTAACTAGTTAGGAAGCTAGTTATTTTCAAATGTTTCTAATAATCCCATCATCTTCATAGTTGGGCCTTCTTACTGATTATTTCTTTGGAAATTGATGCCATTTGGCTTAGTTTTAGGCCTTGGCATTCCTGTTTAGACACCAACCTTCTGATAGTCAGTTGAACATTCAAATCTCAAAGTTTGTCTTTAGGAAATGCTGAGGTTTGTTTTTAGTATGTCAATCATCTCTAATCTCCCACAAAACATTTTTGAATATTGTCAGTGGATGTGTTTGTCTAGCACTGTCTCAGCCCCACTATGAGGGAGTGACTAGGGCCTGGCAACTCTTCCTGTAACTGATGAAATGCTAAGGGGCTCACTAAGGCTTCTCTGTGTAATTGCTTGGAAATTGAATAGACCTTGCCCTCTGTGAGATTTTGCAGTTCTTCTTAAATCCTGACAGGAATTTCCTTACAATCACAGAGGCGTAGACTCAAGACAACTTTAGCGAACATCTGGAGTACATATTTTTACGCAGGAGAGCTCTCATACATTCTGTGTTACAGATCTACCCAGAATCTCCCACATGCCCGGCCTACCTCCTTAACCACTCCAGCTGGGGCTATTTTCTGACTGGGTCTCCTCTCCTTGCATTATGATTCCGAGGCTAATCCAGGCTGCAATGCCGTAGGACCTCCACCAATAAATCAGCGTGCCAACGTGCGCTGACTGCATCTACATAAGACCCGAGAACGCTTGGAAAGGAATCCTAGGCACAAAAGAACAGAGTTAAGCACGGCTTTTTGGCAGCAACATTTTCTCAGGTAGGCTCTGTTTGCTGGAAGCAAGCAGAGGCATGAGTCCTTTAAGAGAGGTCTTCCTGATCCAGTAGCCAAAAAAGGAAAGAAAAAAATGTGCAGTTTCAAAATGGTGGCTTCCGGTCATGCTGCTAGCATGAACTCTGGCTCTTGCAGGAGGCCAAGTATTTAAATGGGGTTTGTGAGCTTAATGGCACAACATAGACCCACTGTATACCTGGAACTGGTACAGTATGCCTGGCTGGCATAGGCAGTGAACAGACCTCCATCGTGTTGGACTGGGCCAAGCCAGAAGACAAAGCAGCCTTGGTCTTAGCCATGCCCATTTAACATTTAAAAAAATGTGCTTCTGGTCAAAAGATAATTACAGATACACAATAAAGACAAATCCAGATGGAAAAGACCTCTAAATGGGTCACAATGTTGGGAAAATGTACATATGCTTGAGAGAGAGATAGAGGAAAAAGATATAGACAGTTATAATATAAAAGAGTACAGACAGTCATAGATTAAAGTAGTAAAGATAATAAAATAAACATTAAATTTGTAGAAAAAGTAATAGAGTAATAAAAGTAAGCAATGTAAAGATGGAATATATACAAAGAGTCTGGATTACTTATATCATTGTGTTCTCTTTGAATTTTTTGACCATGAAGGAGCTATGTACAGGGAGACATTACAGCAGACATGTATGTGCTGCTAAGCTAAACCAACATATATATTTTAAAGGTATCTTGACTTCAAAATTTGGGCCTAAGGATAAGTTGCTTTGGAAAAGAGGTTTTTCTTTTGTTTCCACAGAGGATGAGAACCTGTGGATTCCTTCCAGACTAATGCAGTTTGATGGACCAAGACCTCCAAAAGGTTGCAGTGAACACCCCCTAAAATTATTTCACCCAACAAAAAGCAGGAAGCAGTTTGGAGACAACTATGCCCAAATTCACAAATATTGTTTATAAATGTTTGTTTACATTTAAAAGGAAATATGATATAAAGATGAATACTTTGCATTGGTATGGATCTTGGTTTATTGATACAAATTTAAGACCAATTTTGTTTTATATATGTATATATATATATATATATATCTGCTCTTGATTAAGGTATTGTGCTTGTGCACCTCATTTAAAAATGTAATGTCTAATTAAGAAATACAGGGTAATAGATAGTCATCTGTAATAGTCAAGTTTGTAGTCATGTTACTTAGGTTTTCTAGATATATAGAGATACGTTTTACTTAGATAGGCATTCTTCAAACCTTTCAGAGACCTTCAGAATATGGCATTTAAAATGCTTTAAGAGCTTAAGACTTTTTATGACAATGAAACACATCTGCTCCTGGAAGCACCAATCTACTTCAAGAGGATAATGGGCACTAAAGAGGCTCCTTATGGAGTTTATTAGCCATTTGGGCAAGAATCTGATTTTGCCTGAACTACTTGACTGGACTTGCCGGACACAAAGAAAAATGAACGTTGAAGCTGCCTAAAAAAAAGGTAAAACAGTCCTTTGGGGTTTCTGCTTCATGAAAGAATCTGCCAGACATTCTGCAGTACACATAACAAAGTGACTGACAAACTGCCAATATAGGTGGAACTGTCTTTGAAATTCCCTGCTTCATGGAAAAGTCTGCCAGATACTTTGGGCCCATAGGCTGTAGATGGATACCCAAATGATACAGAAGAACTTTGAGTGACTGTCCAGGCAGTGAGATGTCTCTGTCAATTCTAGAGTTTTGGAAGTTACTTACAATGCAGTTCTTGTTTACTTAGGCAATACTATATTCTTCTGGAGTCTTTGATGGAGTTCAAGAACAGATAGGTATAATTTTCCTTAGTTATGATAAAAGATAAAGTAGATAAAAATATTATAATTGTAATTCTTGCTTGATACATGTTTTGTTATATGTAATTTTACTATGGTACAGTGAAAACCTTCCTTTTTATCTAAACAGAAAAGGTGAAATGGTATGGAAAGTTCTTCTGTATATGTGTTGCTTTTATTGGTTAATAAAGAAGCTGCTTTTGGCCAATGACTTAACAGAATATAGCCTGGCTGGAAGAGATATATAGAGAGAGTAGGTGAGTCAGAGAGAAACCATATAGCAGCCAGAGGAGAAAGACACAAGCTGCCTGCTAGAACCTTGACAATAGGCCATGAGCCTCATGGTAAAATATAAAATAATAAATGGATTAACTTAAGATATGAGAGCTAGCTAGCAACATGCTTAAGTGATTGGACAGGCAGTGATTTAAATAATATAGTTTCTGTGTGATTATTTCAAGTCAGGGCAGTCAGGAAACAAACTAATGGCTTCCCCTAACAGTTTCTCATATTTATTTCTTTTTTCTTAGGATCATAAACTTCCATGCCCCATAAAATCCAAGGCTAGAGTAGAGCTAGTCCATGCACTTGGTCAAGTTCATAATTATTTATGGGAAAGGGGCAAATATCACATTAATTACTTCTCTAGAACTGCAAGAATTCTGCAAAATAGGTGAGAAAATTTTGAGATAAGACTCAGGGTAAAATTTGAATTTTCAAACTGTATTTAAGTTGGGCTGGGGGAATGGCTTTGTGGGTAAAAACACTTGCTGCACAAGCATGAGAACCTGACTTCAACTCTCCTCTGAACCTGCATAAAAACCATATGCACAGCACATGTGTCTGTCATCTCTGGGATCCTGTGAGGATATAAGAGGAGCACACAAAAGGATTCTGGGGAGTTTGTAGGCCAATTATCCTGGTCTAGGTAGCAGGCAACCCAAAACAAAGGAGAATCAACATGGCCACCTAAATGTGAGCTGAACAAGGGTAACACCAGAAGACATGCCAAACTGTGCAGGGAAAGCCCATGAGGCCTCAACCCTGCACAAAGAACTACATCCAACTTGTAACATGATGGCCTGCTTGTTGGGTTTCTGTCCTGCCCGGTCCCCCAGCCATTTAGGCTTGCTGGTCCTGCCCGGTTCCCCACAGCTGGCAAATCCCAAAGAAAATCACCCAGAGAGTCTACATTAGATTATAAACTGATTGGCCCATTAGCTCAGGCTTCTTATTAGCTCTTGTAATTCATATTAACCAATTATCCTTATCTATGTTAGCCACATGGCTCAGTACCTTTCTCAGCGGGGCAGGTCACCTGCTTCTTCGGTGGTCTGGGCAGGAGTGTGGGGGAGCTTCTTGCTTCCCAAAATTCTCCTATTCTCTTTGCTCCGCCTCTACTTCCTGTCTGGTTGTCCCACCTATACATCCTGGCTAATGGCCAATCAGCATTTATTTAAATCATGATTGACAGTATACAGACAATTCTCCCTCACCAGCCAACTAAAGGAAGCTGGAAGCAGGAGAGGTGGCACTCCCAAGGGAAAGTACAACAGTGCCAGTCAGCCCTGTAAAAATACATACAAGTAGCATTATATGGACCCAACAGATTCTATTTGGGAATATATATGTATATACAAATACATATATGCATGTAATAACAATAGATAAATAAAGGGGTCATGAATTTGAAGGAGATCAGGGAGGGGTATATGAGAGGGTTTGGAGAGAGGAAAGAGAAGGGAGAAATGTGGTTAAAAATACAATCTCAAAAGTAAATGAACAAACAAGAAAAAAACAAGGTGAAAGATTTGAGTGATCGCACCCATGAATGTCCTCTGACTTCTATATGTTTACCCTGACATATGCACATATACATGCCCATATTCACACACACACACACATGCACATGCATGCATACATATGCACACACATGCACACATACAGATGCATGCCCATACACTCAGATGGATTCACACACACGTGTGCATGCACGCACACACAGTTTAATAGCTCTTACAAGCATCAGAAGAGTTGGCAGTGTAGCATGGAAACTATTGTCTTTTCACCTGTAACATGAGGCTTGGTGAGTGGATCAGATGAAAAGACAGGAAAAAGAGAAAATCTTTGAAGAAAAGGAATATTGAAAACAAATGAGCTAGCTGAAAAAGTATAAGACTAGGGTAAGGGAGTTTCTGGGAAATGCCTTTCATACACATATGGAAGAGAAAGACCCAAGAAAAAGTCATAAGGCTCAAGAACCTAACTACATTTAGAAGCTTGGGAAGCACACGAAGCATACAAGACCCAGGAAGCTCAGTGAGTCTCAAGATTCATAATGCTGTCCTTCCAGCAAGGCTATGCGAACACTGAGCAATTGCTGAATTGGAGACTCTTCAGAGGGACTGCTTGACAGTAGGACAGTTTTGTGAGTCAGGGCCCATGCTATGGGAGAACAGTCAGTGATGCAGCCATGTTTGTGTCAAGCCAGACACTCTCAGTAACACCTTGCTCATCCTGCTGTGAGTAACCACAATACACTCTGGCTTACCAAATCAGAATCATTCTTCCGTCCATTGTCAGTGTCCCGTCTGAGGTGAACAGACATTTGTTCACGTGTGTCTAGCACAAGTCAACAGACAGCAGTCTTTGGCTTAGGAATTCATCCGAATTCAACAAGTAGTTGTCCAAAGGCAAAATACAGGGTGGCTGTGACACACATTGTCCTAATTCACAGCCCTGCGAGTGTGGGGGGAAAAAATCTAATATCTCTTGCAATTGGTGCATTCTCCATCGAAATGCAAGAAATATATTTTATGCCAGAGAATTGCTGAGAGGCCTTTTCAGTCTGGATATTTGCTGTGTGAACTGTGAACAATACAAAGATGAACTGCTAGCTGTAGGAGACAATGAAATCCTGAGCAATGTGCAGAACCCAAGGCAGTGGGAAGGCAATGGAGGTGTGCATACCCACTGCCCCAGAAGTGTCCTGCTCACGGGCTTGCCCCGGAAGTGTTCCAGCAGGTAGCCTTTGTGTGGCTTCCTCTAGAAGAAATTCATGGAATAATACAAAGCCAGCATGACATGCAGTGACTCCTCAGGCAATGCTGCAGTTTGCAAGCGCCAAGACATTGCTTGGCAGGTTTCCTCAGGCATTAAGTCTGCAACCCAAAATGGATGTGCAGTGCTTCCCTGGTAACCATGAGAAGCAAATACTGTCTGCTAAATATTGACAATGAGAACACTCACCAAACCCAGAATGACATCTCTTCTCTGTGGTGATACTAAAAGAACATCAATGTAAGGTTGCCCTTCAGAAGGAGTATGTCAGCCAAGAGAGACAGTTCAGGCATGATTGGCTTGGAATAAAAGATCCTGCATAGTTAACACAAGCAAGATAATATGCAAGTTTCAGTTCTCTGAATAGCAAACTAGAAGCTTGTAATTATAGAGGATAAAATATCTTATTTTAGTGCGTGCAAACTTAGAACTTTATCCCGACTTTAACCCCAGGTTACTATGGCCCTAACCTCTCCAGACCAATGAATCTTCTGCCCTGAATTTACCTTTTCTTGCTGGGCTGCACTGTATATGGCCTCATAGTATGGAATGATGCCATGTAGTCACCTAAGAAGCAAGAGGTAACAAACCACGAGCCTCATGGCAAAATATAAAATAATACAAATGAGTTAATTTAAGATGTAAGAGTTAGTTAGGAATACACCTAAGCCACTGGCCAAACAGTGTTCTAATTAACATAGTTTTTGTGTGATTATTCAGGTCTGGGTTGCCAAGAAATGGAAATGTAGTCTTCGTTTACACTCTGGTAGTTCATTATAGCAGCCCACATTGACTAGCATTTACACAGGAAACTTCAAGTGAAATTGCAGTAGTTTATTTATCCTAAATATACATATATATGAAAAAACCACATCTATGTGTCAATCTTTGATAAAATTGCATAGTATGTTATTGGTAATTATTAGGTCATATCCTGTATGTCAGAGGTTTATAACAAATGAACATTTTAGGAGGCACATTGAATAGAAGTCTGAATCTGTCTATGCTCCATCTACCCATGTGCTCACAAGATCAGTTTCTATTATTTTGTTCGCATATAGGAGGTTCGGCCTTAGGCAATATTGTAGTGCTAAATTCCTTCAAACAGACCTTCAAATGAATTAATTAGAGTGTACAAGGCATGTTTAAACACATAAGAGATCTTCAGCACACTATTGGCTTTCCTTTAGCTATTTTAAGGGAATAATTTTTGTTTCCTTAGGGAAGAATACTACCCACATATTTTTATTGTAGTACTAACCTACTTTAATATCAGTTTTTTAAATAAAAGCTTTTGAAATAGTGCTTATTAGTAATTATTTACATATTATATACATTTACAGTTCAAAACTGGTGTGGCAATCCATTGTTTTTGCATTGTTATAGATAGTAATACTCCCATTTATTATGCATAATATAAATTATTGGTATACTATAACATTATAGGGGAACATAGATGCAGAGAACTTAAACTGTATGCTCAAGTCTATGTAGGAAGTTCTGGTATTCCTTTAAATGCCAAATAATTTTTTCATTTTAATCTAATCCTCAAGTTTTTGTTTGAAAAATTTCAGCATGTTTTCCCTCATTTCCATTAGCCTGAACATGATGGCTACCAGTCACTCCAAGCCACAAGTGTGTGTGTGTGTGTGTGTGTGTGTGTGTGTGTGTGTGTGTAAACCTTACCATTCTCTGAGACTGTCAGTGGGGTACTATATTTTCTGAACAGGTTGCCACACATCAGACCAACGGAATGGCATTCTGTTAACTAAATGCATTACAATGACTCCAGGGCAGACAGTCTATTCCAAGGCAACCACAATATTTCTGTAATTTGTTTGAACACTTCTTTTGTGGTAGATGCCATAAAACAAGGCAAACATGAGTGTATGATGGAGACATTGTCCTCCAAATGTGGTGACAAGTAGAGGCCACCTATAGTTCCTTCAGTACCCTGAATTGGCCCAACTTTCTTTGGCTCCTGGGAATACACAGGCTATCTGTTTGCATGTGTGCACATGCACATACATACACATACATATGCACATACATGTGACACATGTATTTATCTCTCATAACTGTGAAATAGGGTTTGGATTAAATACCGTCATATCCATTTAACTTAGTTAAATTTTGTTCTTCTGCCTTCAAATTGAGGATAGCACTATTACCAGTTTCCCCATGATTCTGTTACCTGAATCCCAATGCAATGCAATATGATATGCTCATAGCATACATTCTAAATTGTTCATCTTTAGTATTTCATGGCATCCACCTTCATCTGTTAGCTCTACCTGCTCTGCCCCATGAACACAATGCTTTGTTTCTCAGCAAAGCATCAAAGAAACCAACAGGTGTAGAGCAGCGATTATGCGTGAGACATTTGTCTATATGCTTTATTGACACTGTATATATAGCCCCTAGTTAAATTAATCAGAATACAGATCCAAAATGCCAAGCTGGAAGTCATATATATATATTTGGTTCATCCTGAAACTTGGAGCCAGCAGTCACAAGTTATACAGACAGGAAAACAAAACAAAACCCTCTGCCAGAAACTCTCTGCATGTTACTCTTGCATTAACCAAAGAGTACAGAAGAGAGAAAAGTGTTAGTGGGCATGAGGCTGTATATCCTGGGACCCAGCACTTCCCCTAGTGGTTTGTGTAGAGAATTCTCTGAGCCGGGCGGAGTTATCTCACCATAGACACAGGATACCCATGGCTGTGGAAAGTCCCTTGAAGTCACTGGAACATCCACCGGAGCGTGTGTCCATGGATCTAAATATAAAATGCTTCACTTGCTTCAACCCCTGAGCCTGACCTCATTAGTTAGTGCTACCTTGGCTGGATGGGAGATTAAAGAGGAGCATCCTGCCCAGCTGATGCTTTGACAGATGCGGGCAGGCCACATGTGCTGGAGGGAGGGACTAAACCCTGAGGAAGCTGCACTGGCTTCTGAGGCCTTAAGAGAAAGTTCCAGTCTCTTCTGTGGCTGGTTTATTTGTTTGTTTTTCTCTAAACATAATTACTTCTTATAAAATTGTATGATTTCAACATTTAAATTATAAAATAGAGAAGAAAAAGAAGTTCATAATTTCTCTCAAGTAGCATATTCATTTTAGAAACTTGGTAAAGCTCTCCTTGTGGTCTTTTCCATCATACATAAAAATGTTTTTTTTTGTACTCCTGGAATTTGCTTTATATACAGTGTAGCAATAAGAGAAGATGGTTGTGCTACTGAGAGGCCTTATGAGTTCAATCAGGACAATTTTGAGAAATTAATGTTAACTATAAATTTGGATTTTTATGTGCTAATGCAATTCATCAAGGTACCAAAGGTAAAATATTCAAAATCTACCTTTCTTTCTTTTTTTAAGACTTATTTATTTTATGTATACCGTGCTCTATCTGGATGTATACCTGCATGTCAGAAGAAGGCATTAGATACCATTATAGATGGCTGTGAGCCACCATGTGGTTGCTGGGAGTTGAACTCAGAAACTCTGGAAGAGTAGCCAATGCTCTTCACCACTGAGCCTTTTCTCCAGCCCTCTCAAAATCTATTTTTCAAACTTAAAAGTTTATTCTATAAATTAAAGTAATTTGTGTATATCAAAGTAGGAGAAATTATTTCTTTATAGTTGCATTTTATAATCATTTTGAAGTACTTGACAATTTGAATTTATTCTTTTGTGGACATTATATTATAAATGAAACATAGTTATTAAAAGAGTTGAAATATTTGACAACCTCAATGCAATACATACTAAATGAAGGATTTTCTCTGTTCTATCATATTGCATATGGTATAGTTATTTTAGCCCAGAAACCCTGACAAGCATCATCTTTTTATTTTGGCTAAAATGTTTCCCTAATAAATAATTTTATGACAAAGAAGCAAAAAATATCAAATGGAAAAAAGAAAGCATATTTAACAAGTGGTGTTGGCATAACTGGATATCAACATGTAGAAGAATGAAAATAGACCCATATCTATCACAATGCACAAAACTCAAGTCCAGATGGATCAAAGACCTCAACATAAAGCCAGCCACACTGAACCTTATAGAAGAGAAAGTGGGAAGTACACTTGAACACATTGGCACAGGAGACCACTTCCTAAATAGAACCCCAGCAGCACAGACACTGAGAGAAACAATTAATAAATGGGACCTCCTAAAACTGAAAAGCTTCTGTAAAGCAAAGGACACGGTAAACAAGACAAAACAACAGCCAACACAATGGGAAAAGATCTTCACTAACCCCACATCAGACAGAGGTCTGATCTCCAAAATATACAAGGAACTTAAGAAATTGGTCACCAAAAGAACACATAATCCAATAAAAAAATGGAATACAGACCTAAACAGAGAAACTAACATAACTTGCTCTAAGAAAAACACTTTTCTGATTGGTGTCACAGCTCTTTTCTGAGAGGCAACGAATCATTTACGTGAACAGACCCACTTCTGAGCACCTAGACATCCGTCACGGATGGGTTTGGACTAAACACACAGCTCCCGATCACAGGGTCAGTTCACATTCGGAAAGGCACTCAGTCTCTGCAACTAAATAAGATCAGCTGTCTGTTCTCAGAGACTGCGCAGAAGGAGCTCACCTCCCCCTTGCCCTTCTAAACAATGAGCACCACTTGGCCTTCTTATTTCACGTTGTGTGGTGCTCAAAGCATCCGTGTCCTGAACAGCAAGAGAAGTTTAGAACCAGACATTGGACCCTTTGATTTTGACAGAGGAGGCAGGGTGGTGAGAAATCGATGACACCAAGACATTTGTCATAAAACACACGTGCAATACATTTCAAGTGGGTTAAAACCAAAACCTTTCAAAAAACAATGTAGAGTATCCTCATTGCCTTAGTTTCAGGAAGGATTTGCTTATCTGGTGTGAAAACATAGTAAACAGACATTGGTGATGTGTAGTAATACAAATCTGAATTTGTATTCTCTAAATCATGATAAATGAAAGCTATTCAATAGGAAAATCATTTGTAGCACAATGTGTGGATACAATAAGGAAAATGCGGTACATTTACACAATGGAGTACTACACAGCAGAAAAAAATAAAGACCTTGAATTTTGCAGGCAAATGGATAGAGCTAGAAAACATCATTTTGAGTGAGGTAACCAAGACTCAGAAAGACAATTATCACATGTACTCACTCATAAGTGGTTTTTAAACATAAAGCAAAGAAAACCAGCCCACAAATCACAATCCCAGAGAACCTAGACAACAATGAGGACCCTAAGAGAGACATACATGGATCTAATCTACATGGGAAGTAGAAAAAGACAAGATCTCCTAAGTAAATTAGGAAGCATGGGAACCTTGCGAGAGGGTTGAAGGGGAGGGGAGATGAAGGGAAGGGAGCATAGAAAAATGTAGAGCTCAATAAAAATCAATAAAAAAAGAAAGAAAGAAAACAATACCTGGATATACAAAGAGTTCCTATAGTAAACTTTAAAAAGGTAGATAACATCATAAAGAAACAAGTTAACTGTTCATCTATGCAAATTACAACAGAATAAAACCAAATGTTCATTAACATATAAAAGATTATCCACTTAATTAGTAATCAGAAAAATGCAAATGGAAAGAACAATGTGGTTACCTTCTCAACTGCTCTGGGGGAAAAATGTGTGAAGTCTAGCATCACTTTGCTGAGAGTGTGGTATGAGGAATAATCTCACATATTTTTAGTGGGAGTATAAATTTGTTGGCACTTTAAAAAACATGTTCGGCATTTTTCGGTAAAATTGAAAAGATGCATAACTTATTATCCAGAAACTCCTCCTCTAGGTATATGATCTAGAAAACATCTTGCAGATAGCAACTAAGATTTATTTACATGACTGTGGGTGTCAGGATTTTATTCTTTATCTCCAATGAAGAATCACCCAGTGCCCACCAATTGAGGCAGGGTACATGGTAGCATATTCACACACTGGGAAAGTATGCAATGATGCAAATGAGACTTCTTTACACAATATGGATGGATATACTCTAGAAGCTGACAAAGAAACTGGGTATGGTGACATAGTCCTCTAGCTCCTTGGGGCCTGAGGCAGGGTGACTGTGGCCCGGTCAAGGCCAACTTGAGCAACACTGAAAGCAGCCAGTCATTCAATGCTAAAAAGCAAGACCTGGTCTCAAAAAATAAAGAAATTGGTAGATATGAAAACAATATATAGAGTAGCATTCTGTTTACAGATGGTTCAAGAGCAGACAACATTGACTTATGTTGTTTGGGAATACACGCTTGAGGGGGAGGTTCTGGAGAAAACACAGTGGTGTCTACAGCAAAACTGTAGACAGCACAGGTGCCAAGGAGGACAATGAGGGATGATGATGTGAGAGCCACACAAGAGCCCTTCTGTCGTGCCTCCAATATTTCACTACTTGACATACTGTTGATTGAGATCTAAAGCATATAAAACTTCAATTTATAGTGGGACATGGTGTGGAACTTTCTCAAAACTTTAAACTTAAAGACGTACGAGTAAAACTTCTATATATGCCAGCTGCATATCTCCTGGGAACATCACCAAGGACTCTCTATCCTATCATCACAGATACTTGCTCGTCTGTGCTTATTACTGCACTATGTACAATACCAGGGAGGTGGAGCCAAACTAGCTGTCTATTAGCAGTTGAATGGATAATGAAAATATGCTGCATATATACAATGGAATTATATTTATCTGTAAATAAAGGGACATCATGGGGAATAACTAATTTGCTAATTAAAACATTTTTGAATGAATTGAAACAAAGTTCACTTAAAAATATTTATGATAGCTTACATAAGCATAACATAGCAAAAGCAAAATGAGTAGCTAATGATCGATGTCACTGTCATAGGGACAGTGACAGCATTTTCACTGAAATGGAACAGTAGGGAATGTATGGTAAATAGAGACTTGTTCATAGGCTATATTGCACTGTCGGAGAACTCTCGGGTGAAGGCAAACAGACCCCTCCACGAATCACCTCTAGCTTCAGCACAGCAGTTGGCCGTGACAGGTGACTTCAGCTACTAAATCAGCACCAAGTCTTTGATCCCCTGCTTCCCTGTACCTGGTTTTTGTCATCTCCAGAGTTATAGCAAAATGACTGAAGTGTCACTAGGTATCCAACTGTGATGTCATGGCCTTATTTTATAAGAGATAAAAGGTTTTTCCTCCTTTACTTTTAAAAGACCTGGAAGCCTACTCCATAGTTCCACTCCCATTGACTCCTTAACCACTACTTATCAGCATCAGTGTCAACCATCTTTTCTGAAGCAGGAATGAGATTAGCTCTCTGTGTTGGAGGCGGGCTGGTGAAAAAATAATTAGCATACCTTCTAGCAAAACTTGGAAGGGTCTGAAATTTTGCCTACAGTTCATAAATGGAAAAGTCGAGGTTTTATGCATGCTGGTAACACACAATATCTATCTATCTATCTATCTATCTATCTATCTATCTATCTATCTATCTATCTATCTACCTATCCATCTATCTATAGATATATATATGAAAACTATATGCATATAATTTTTATCAAAATTAAAAATAGAAAAAGAAAACATTGCACTACCACTCTTATTTTATATATTACTTAAAATCTAATTTAAAAAATTAAAACCAAGGGAAACCTTGTGGCAAGGTCAGTCATGCACAATTCTTTCCTGATGGTCACTGTGACTTCTATAACTTCAGGTTGTCCATGAGCCAAGAGCATTTGAATGAAGTTCTCTCCTAAGGAAGCCCAAACGGCAAGGTTCAAGGACAGCATGGAGCTCAGTGGCTGAGTGCTTGCCTAGCTCACATGAAGTCCCAAGTCTGACCATGAAGTCCCCAAACAATAAGCTTCATGAAACACTGTTTCAGAACAAACACTGAAAGGAATTAAGGGGGCATCTCCAGACACAGAAATTCAGAAGTCTGCCTGAAACACGTTACAGTGGCGGCTTGATGTTTTAGCTTTGTGTCCTTAGAGAAAGCTTCTTCGGAGAAAATATTCTTTGTGGGCAGAAAATTCCATCTAGAAACTATCCAGTGATAGTATTGTTGGTTGTCCAGATGAGAAAAGTTTATTAAAGCTACATATATACATTTTTACATAGGTTTATATGTATTATTATTATAGGTTTTCTTTTTGTTGTTGTTTGTTTCTGAGATTATATTTTGATTACATTTCTCCCTTCCCTTTCCTCCCTTCATACTTTTCCATACATCCTTCCATGTTCTCTTTCAGAGTCATGGCCTCTTTTTACATCAGTGGCTCTTGCATGCATATATGTATTTGTATGTGCATATATATTCCTGAATATAACCCATTGAGTTCATACAATGTCATATCCCTATATGCTTTTAAGACCGACTGTCACCTGACAACCAGTTGGTGTGCTCTTCCCTGTGGAAGACTGCCTCCCCCTCTCCCAGTATATTCGTTTGCCTGTTGTGTAAGGCTGAGGTCTCATGGGGTTTTCTCTATCCATTTCGGCAAGTTCATCTAGTACCCTCCTGTTCAGCTCACATTTGGGTGGACATTTTGGTGAGATTTTTATGGGGATAGATTCTGATGTCACCAGGAGGCTTAGTCTAACAGCAACAACCCTGCTCCTCTGGCTCTTGCAATCCTTCCGCTCCCTCTTATACCATACTCCTTTAGGTGTAGGGGTGTTTTGTAGATATATTCGTTGAGACTGGGCTCCACAGCTCTGCATACTAATGGGATGTAGTCTTCTGTAGCATCAGCCATCTGTTACAAAGAAAACTTTCCTTGATGAGTGGTGAATACTACAGTTACCTGTGGGTATGAGAACAAAGTTTTATAGATTGTTGCTACAGATTATGCTGGTTTAGTAAATTAGTGGTTGTAGGTTCTCCTTCACTAATTATGATTGCACTAGCACTGAGTAGTTAGTTGTGTCTCCTTGACATGACATGGTACTCCTCTTGTTGAGCAGATCTTGAGTCCTATTAGAGAGCTGTTAGTTACCGCCAGGATATGTGAGCCACTACTGTACTCATTGTCTTCTGCTCACTGTGGTTATGATTCATAGGCAGGCTAGGGAATTTTTAAATGACAATTTTCTTTCGGAATGTGTCTCTGATGAACTTTCCTAAATCCTGTTCTCTCATGATAGTGTGCATAGTATAGATCAACCCATAATAAAGAAAATGGAAAAACCCATTTTAATCCACAACCTGAAGAGTCATAAGAGATTTTCCATTCAATTATTGTCACTGGCTAAAGCCTCTCTTCCCCACTAGCTGCTCTATACCTGGGAGCAGGGAACGTATGTTCACATATGTCTGTAACACCAATTCCAAGAAGATGGCATAATGTATGGGAAGCACCAACTAATCCGTGTTTTAAAAAAAAGAACAATAACAAAAACCATGTCAGTCCTTTCATTTTATAGATGGGGAGAGGAGAGGGGAAAAAAAGAGCCCCAAGCAGATGCAGCTGTGTCTACAACTGCTCCGCAGCACATCCACGTATAGAGTTGTGTTTGGGCATTTAATAATGCACTCTTCTGTCACCTTGCCATTTCCAAATTACGTTTCTCTAGAAGACTACCGCATATGAAGATGAGGTCAATTATGTGTAGTAAAGTTGATGTCTGGGAAGACACTGGGTCTCCTAGTCTGGAATCACACTCATCTCACACATGATTAGTTACTCCGAATGAAACTGAACAGATCTTTGGGACACACTGAGCCTGCCTATGCACTAAACTCAGTACTAGTGATTTTGAAACTTTGTTGCAGGCTTGATGCTGCTTTGGAAGATGAGTGACTTGTATCAAAGCAAAACCAACCCTATCCAACTGGACCCAAACTATAAAATGGATTTATCAGTGTGTCAAAATCCTTGTCTGGTTTAGTTTTTGTCAAATTAATCCAAGGTGGAGTCACTTAGTAAGAGGAAACCTCAACTGAGAAAAATACTCCCACAAGACTATGGACAAGACTGTGGGGCTATCTTTTGGTTAATGATTGATGCGGAGGGCCCAGTTCACTGTGGGTGGTGCTACCTCTGGGCAGATTGTCTTGAGTTGCATAAGAAAGCAGCCTGAGCCATGGTAGCACACCTTTAATCCCAGCACTCAGGAGGCAGAGGCAGGCGGATCTCTGTGAGTTTGAGGCCAGCCTGGTCTACAGAGCTAGTTACAGGCTCCAAAGCTACAGAGAAACCCTGTCTCGAAAAACCAAAAAAAAAAAAGTCATCATGGCTTCTGCCTCCAGGCTCCTGCCCTGACTTTCCTCGGCAACGCATGGTGACCTGAGCAGTACAAGACGAAATTAGTTTCTTCCTCGAACTGCTTTTGGCTATGATAAAACAATAAGACCAGCTTCAATTTTTAAACCCTAACAACCTTATAAGAATATAAATCTTAACCTTATAAGAATATAAAATTTCCAAAATAAATAAAGGACAAATATTTCACATCTCTCCATGAACTGCATTGTCTTTGGTTCCAAGGACCTTCACTCAAATGCTAGAAACTAAGTAAGAGCTGAGAAAAAAAGTGTAAATGGTAAGTACCCCATTATTCAAGTATTATGTGAGACCATATTGTTAATAAGACTATTTGGAAGAGTCCTTCACAGTCACCAAAAGAAAGGTGTCATTTTATCATCTGGCAGTGCTGAGATAGAATTCTCTCCAGGGCCTTCTGTTAGGGAGACTGTTTCCATTGAAAATAAGTACATTGTGGGGGAGAAGATTGGGGAGGAGGGGATAGTGAGATGATCAGATTTACACATTTGCATAAGAACACTGAGCGAAGTTGCCAAGTTGAAGCAAATCCATAAGGAAGAAAAATGAAGTCTGTTACAGTAGCAATGGACTTACTGTTTTTACTTTTATTAATGAAGCTCCACAATTTGACTCTGCCACAAATGGATAAAAAGAACAATAGGGAGTGGAATTAAAGAGCATTTCATTTTAGATGCATAGATTGGCCATAGTGACTAACTGCAGCAGAACAAGAATTTAGCAACTGTCGATGACATCTCTGTTTCAATGTTTCAATCCTGGAGGGGAAAGTATGGTCTGGTTCTTCTATGAGCTAAGCATGTGATGTTAAGGGAGCAAGCAAGCAGAAACTTTTGAGAACCTACCTTTAGTTCTTTGGAAAATAGGACAGTTCTTTCTTCGATTTATAGGTTTGTTTTGAGAATACGACAGGTAGGTGCAAAGTACCAGAACAAGACTGGCATACAATTATTTCTCAGTGTGTCCTAAAGTTCTCATGGAAGGCATCCTTGCATTTTACTGCAATTGCCAGATCACTAGAACTCTTAGGTAATGACTACTTTCTAATCATTCTTATATTAGTTCATTTTCAGTTATAGCAAAACCCGTAATAGTGGCTAATATAGAGAAGATCGACTTGATTTTAGTTACAGATCTGGAAGACAGAAGTCTGATATCAGCCCTCAGGAGAAAGCAGGCCAAATTGTAGTAATGTTATGTAGGTTTTCTAGATATACAGAGATATATTTCAGATGGATAGGTATTCTTCAAACCTTTAAAAGACTACAGAATATGACATTTAAAATGTTTTAGAACTTAGACTTTTCTTGACAGTAGCACATGTCTGATTCTGGCAGCACCAATCTACTTCAAGAGGTTGATGGACACTGAAGAGACTCCTTATGGAATTTGCTAGAAACTCCATTTGGACAAGAAACAGTTCTTACCTGGACTGCTTTATGGTATGCTGTATGATCTGAACATGCAGAACCCACAGAAAAGTGACTGCTGAACTTTCTAAAAGGCAGAATGGTCTTTCAGGGTTCTTGCTTCACAGAAGAAACTACCAGACATTCTAAAGGACACAGAAGAAATCAACTGATGAACTTTGCCAGTAAAAGGCAGAACATATCTTCAAATTTCCTGCTTCATGGAAAAGTCTGCCAGATAGTATGGGTCTGGAAGCTGAAGATGGATGCCCCAACATTACAAAAACTTTAGGTGACTGTCCAGGCAGCGAGATGTCTCTGTGCATTCTAGAGTTTTAGAAGTTGCTTACAATGCACTTCCTGTTTACTTAGGTAATATTATATCCTTATGGAGTCTTTGATGGAGTTGAAGAACAGATAGTTATAGTTTTCCTTAGTTATAATAAAAGATAAGTTAGATATAAAACTTTAGACTCACAATAGAATAAATGATAGAGTATTTTCATTAATTTGCCAATGTAAATGCGTTAAATATTGTAACTATAATTCATGCTTGATACCTGTTTTGTATATGTGATTTTACTATGCTAAAGTTAAAACCTTGCTTTTTTTAGACAGAAAAGGAGAGATGATGTGGAATGTCCTTCTGCATATGTGTTGCTCTTATTGGTTAATGAATAAAGCTGTTTTGACTAATGGTATGGCAGAATATAGCCATGCAGAAGAGATATAAAGAGAGAGTAGGTGGAGTCAAGGAGACACCATGTAGCTGTTGAAGGAGAAAGATGCCAGAACCTTGCCAGAATCTTACTGGTAGGTCACAGCCTCATGGTAACATGTAGATTAATAGTAATGGGTTACTTTAAAATGTAAGAGTTGTTTAATAAGAAGCCTGAGATAATAGGTGGAACAGTGTTATAATTAATAGAGTTTCTGGTGATTATTTGGTTCTGGGTGGCCGGGAAACAAATAAGCAGTCTTGGCTTATAGTTTGAAGGTAGCAACATTGATTCCTCCTGAGGATTCTGGCCTCACAACCCAATATCTTTTATAGCTTCCACCAGCCAACACCTTACCATGAGGTGACACTGGGAACCAAATTTCAACACTTTAGAAGGATGAAACTACACCAATCACAAAAATATTAGCTATATATTTATAGTAACTAAATTTCTATTGATAGTATAAAATTAAAATGCAGAAAATGATTCATATCGTACATTAGAACAGATAATATGACATAGGCAATTAAGACTTACATAAAGTTATAAGAGATTGGAAAGTTAAATGCTTCGATATAAAACTGAAGGAAAACACATGGAAATTATGCATGACTGACTAATGAACTCAACCAACTCCTTGGCTCTCAGTAAATGTCATAGAAAGCAGACAATTTATTCCCAGATGCCAGAAACCATCTTACCCAATTGTTAGAATATTAAAGTTCTAAAATAAGAAGCAGACAAATCTCTAAGAAATGAGCTAGAAATGATCAACACAAATGCTGAACAAAATAATCCTGGAGGAGAGGTCTCAAGACCGTTTCGCTTGTACGAAGTCTGGACCTGTGGGTAGAGTGCAGGGTAAACCTGTGAGGCAAAGGCAGACTCCCCCACGGCATCTTTCTGCCCGTGGCTTACCTGACTGGGTTTGCTTTTCTGGCTGGGAGAGGTAAAAGGACTGCTGGCGCAATTTATCAATGTGCGTCTGACAGTTTCGAGTAAAGTCTAGAGACTACACTGCAAACGTGGTTGTCTTTTCCTCACGGTAACTTTAGTGGAGTTCCATGTTTGATTACTATTCATAAACATGTCATGTAGTAAACACTCATAAACATGCTCATGGTAAACACTCGTCAGGTGGTGGTGAAACTCTAGAGGAGCCCAGGCCCATGGCAGTAAGTGACACTAATTGGAGATACTTACTCTATTCAACAAGAAAGGGGAGCCCCTTCCTAGTCCTCTAACGTCTGTTCTTTTCCTTAGCTCTTTCTCACCAATCGCTCTAGCCATATTAATTCTATTTTAAAATATGCTGGTCCTTAGCTTTCATATAATTTCTTTAATAATTGTTTAGCCACCATTTCATAGGAAAGGCTGTTATTAGTCTAACTATAAATTCGAAGTCCCAGGGGTTAAGCTAGGTGTTAAATATCTTTGGACCCTCTATGGGGCTTCCTTTGCCTGCATCTTTTAGCTAAACTGCTTCTGGGCACATACACGACCTGGACTGTATCCTCACTCCCATGATGCAACAGAAATGAGAAACTAGGAAGCAATGATGCAGAACTAGAGGTTTTGTGATGGCAAACCAAGTCATTCTCACACAGTTCACCATCTGCTTGTTCCCTCAACAAACTCCCAACTTTCTCCAAGGGAGAAGTTTTCTCCTTCCAATTATTTTCTATATAAGAACTGGCACAGATTCTAGCTTCCCAGGTCCAGGAGGCAATGGAGGAGCATTTATGGGATAGATCAGAGATCAATAACTGCTCCGAGTGACAAAAGTACCAGCTTCCTTTAGTCATCTGAGAAAGTAGACTCCCTTATTGCCTTTCCCATTCTCTCTTAACAAGGAAAGAGTCTGATGGCTGCCGATAGGGAATTGGCAGACATGATAAATAGCCCAAGACAATGGTGATATAGTTGTTATACGATTCAGGATCTTCTAAGTGTTTGTAACAGTTGCCATGGATTAGTTATCTGGATCCATCTCAAAGTCCTTACATGGAAGAGTAAAGAATAAACTTTCTGTAATTACTTTCACCTGTTGAGCTAGACCAGTTGAACTGTGGTTCATGGACTGAGCCGTATGGGTCTCTGGGTGCTTTAGGATTGTAATTAAAGGGATGAGAAAATTAAAAAGCTATGGCTCAATTAAAGTCTGAGTGTCTCGGGGAAGGCTGTTTAATAAGGAGGAATTTTGGCAACAGTAAACTGTGGGCTGTAATGAGCCAAGAGAACTGCCAATTTTAGCCTCAGAATTTATCTTTCCTTCTTCACTCTCTGAGAGGCCCAAACCTCCCATAGAGGTCAGCCTTGGATCCACGTTGGTGTCTGTGGATCCACGTTCAGTCATTGCTCACACAATCAAAGAAAATCCTCTCTTTTCTTTGGCCCTCATTTTCTCCAGTATGAATACCTTCAGGAAAAGATCGCGACCAAGAAATGCAGCACCGTTCATGTAGTAACCAAGAAATGGATTCTGAATGTCCACAAATATAGAGCTAAATCAATTTTAGTATCATGATTTTATAACATGATCATAAATAACTAGAGTTCTTCTCTGTACTTACGTTTTAGAAGTCTTTAATATATATTCAAGGTGTTAGGGATTAGCTCAGTTGTAGATTCCTTAGTGTGTAAGCAGGAGGAGTTGAGATTGGTCCACAGAATGTACATGAAAACATGAATATGTTATTATTGTATAGTTGTAATCCCAGTACTGAGGAGCCAGAGACAGGCAGTCCTCTAGACTAGCCAGCCTGCCTGGGGAGTCCCAGGTCAGTGAGAGACCTGTTTCAAAAATCACCCAGACTCCTGCGAAACAACACGTGACATCAAGCTTTGACCTCCACGGGATGTGCACATACACGCATGCATTTCCTTCACATTCATAAACATATGTCTTCACACACATGGATACACACAATTATATACATATATGTGTATTTAAGTAAATTTTCTTACATCAAATAGTATGTTTAAGTGAATGTATGGTTCATACGTATGTATAAATAACAAAATCCTAAAATGAACATTTTACTCTTATATACAGGAAAAACCACAACAACAACAATAAAAAAAAACAGATCACAGATATTTTTTAAACACAGAGAGCGATGTACTGTAGGTTTATTTCCTAATATCTGTTGAGAACTTAATATTGAAGAAAAGTGCATATTTACTGAAATTAAACCCATAAACCTCTGTTAACATCCGATTAACAAAGTTCTTTCCTTAGGGTAGGAGAAAGAACAGAGGGAAGGGAGGGAGGGAGGGAGGGAGGGAGGGAGGAGAAGCCTAAAGTCTGCTCAGATGTCCTGCTAAGTGGACTCTGTCTGAGCATGCTGGGCTTAAGTTGCCAAACATCTTTTCTCTAAGAAATACTGGGGCGCTGCCGTGAGGCGGATGAAATCAACCTGCTCGTTCCTTTTTGTCTGCCTCCCTCCTCCACCCCCAGCACATTGTGCAAGAGAAAGTTTAAACCATCTTCCTGTCAGGTGGAAGGTGAGGGTAAGCACCAGGTGGCCATGTCGCTGGTCCTCATCCTCAGGGTACAGCTGCTGGGACAGAGGGCCAGGCCTTGGCCCAAGGCACACACTGTCCCTGCTCTGCTGGCTGGCTGGGTACAGTGTGCGCACTTTGCCACCACAAGCTTGGGTATTTGGACTGAGAAGCCAGTTTCTGGTGCTGTGAGGTTGAATGATCATTAGGAATGCATGAAACGAATTAATTCTTTTGCAAGAGGAATTTTACCTGGCAAGGTCACGTCAGAAACCCTGTGGGGACCATAATGAAAGCTTCTTCATGGAGAAGAGCACTGAGACATCACAAGGCTGCATTCATTTAGCTCAGTTTAGCCAACAGACTAAACCTTTAGGTTGGTTCCTGCCTGTGTGCTATGCGATGAACAGGCAAATCTGAGGGGCTCTGCCCCTAGGCAGAGTACCTGCTTTGGTGATAGATACACAAATTCTATGCCTGATACTATTTTTATCATGGACAAGCAAAGCCTGGGTTTAAATTTGTAGAACCAATCATCATTTATTATTCTAAGATTAATACTATTTAAATATAAAGATCTCGGCCTGCCCAATCCTTGACTAAGTAAGTCAACAATTGTGCTTAGAATAACACGAGACAAGGGGCATGCTAGATATCAGAATAAATAGACTTTATTATGGTTCAGTGGCTTACTGAAATTTGTACTTTGGAGTAAGCTGCTTCCTTACTCTGAACTGCATTTTTTTTTTTCTTAAGCACCACCTAGTTCTGGAATTTTCAGATTACCATGAAACATTTTTTTTTCTATGAAAGTCAGTGAAGGGTAGCCGTGCTATAGCTGGCTGCTTCTCAGATGAAATCAAAGAATGAAGTATACATACGACCTCTGCAGTGGCCCTAGAATTCTACCTTCTCCTTTGTGACTGACTTTTCTTTGAGACGCCCCACTGCCGTGCCTCTGTACCTACACTGCTATTGAGGTATTTTTCTGTGTTGAGCTCCCCTGTGATGCACACCGACAGGTGAGGCAAGATAAGGAACGTAATACCGGAAGTGTGCTTTGACACGTTGAATGCCCAGAACGTGCTTGACAGAGCTGCTTAGCCACTGATGTACCCATTTTATCACAACTCAGCTGAGCACCGTGCCCAACTTTCTTCTGGTCTAGTTCAGTTCCCTCTCCTCCACCAGTGGCCAAGACCATGAGTGAAATAGGGTCCTCATCTCTGAGAGACTATCAGAAAGAAACACCTGACGAAACTAGGTGACATAATTTTCAATTATGTGCATTTCCTCGGGAGGGAGAAAATGAATGGATAGTCTGTCTATTCATTGGATAATGGGGGAGCTCCCACGTAAGGTGTTTTGGGAATGGAGTTGAGTTTTCATGAAACATGGAAAACTAAGACAGTTGTACTGAGTTAGCAATGGTTCAAAGGCATGTATGTGTGTATGTGGGGACAGGTTTGGATAATAATACACAGTTCATTCAACTGGAAAAACAGTACACCTAGAAGGATTATAGATGTAGGATTGTAGGATGCCTTGGGCCCCAGTGTTTGGAAAGAGTGATGGGTGAGGGTATCAGGAGTCCCTTCACTGTGTATGAGCGGAGGTGTGACATGAATAGAAAGGAACATGAGCCTATAAAGGAGCTCAGGGAGCACATAATAAAGGATGCCAGGTATGGCAGAACTCACTTTGAATCCCAGAACTTAGGAGGTAAAGGCAGGAGCATCTGGATGTGGAGGTCAACTTTAACTGTACGTTGAGTTCAAGGCCAGCCCGAGCTCCATGAGATCGTGTCCCTTCCAGATGCCACGGAAAATGTTAAAAAAATAATTGTCCAAGTAAATGATAGTGAGATCTAAATTTTCTAGTGTTATATCTCTCATGTGAGCAGAAAGTCTCTTGTCTTTGACTATGGATTAGCTACACAAGTCATGAAAGGAAACCAGCCGTGGAGGCAAATTATGAAGGCACGTGTTGCCATGGTTAGAAAGCCAGAGAGGCTGTGGCTCATACTGAACAACTTCACGGACACAGTGGAGATGCTAATAGTCAATTAGATAAGCGAGCGATGAGCTGAAACTTCAACTCAAATTTTTGTCCTGCGGTGATGATCCACTGTCACTTTTAGGAGGTGCCTGGTTGCACCAGAGCAGTCTGCCGTGAAGGGCGAAGAGGAAGATGGGAAGCTTTTCCATGAAAACTCCTTGAACTTGGCTTGGTTTGAAAACTGTGAGCAGAAGCTCAAACCTGTGGCTTCCTTGGATCTCTTCACTTCAGAGAGCTGCCCATTCCAAAGCCGCAGTAGTTCATTTGCGGCTCAGTTTCACCGCAGGCCTCTGACTCATACCCTAGTTAGCCGTAGAGGTCAGGACTGCCTCAGACCAAGTTTTGGGTGGAGCTCAGCTGCAGTTTGCCTCTGTTCAAGTAGGGTCTTGATCATGGAGCTGTGACACTGAAAACATGGATTTGTCACTGTCTTCTATAGAATCAATCCTTCATAATCTGTAAGTCCAGAGATCCTTATTGTGTTTGTTGTAGGGAGTTCGAAGAGTAAGCATAAAGAGAGAGATGGGTCCCTCGGAAGAAGACTAGGTCTCAGAGTGGGCTGAAGGTTCCAAAGTTCACAGACACAGTGTCCAGGCCAGACCTCTGAGTTCTGCTATCTTCTACCCTTTTCCCATCCAAATTAAATCCATATTAAAAGCTCTGTATTTTAAACCAACTTTCTAGTGATACCATAGCCAGTAGAGAAAGGTCTGATTGCTCTCACTTCAGTTTGAAAGTTGGGTTTAAAAGCAGTCTGGATAACTTGACAACCCCTCTGGACATGGGCAAGAGCTTAAAGAATGGCACAGGACTGAATTCGGTTTGAGGGAACTGGGTTGTTTCATTTGCTGAAGCACTGGGGAGGGATTCTAGGAGATTAAGTGGCAGGTCTCAAGGTCTCTGCCTGCTGGCACTGTCCAGGCCAGAGAAGAAAAGACAGGCAAATAGCTAGGGCGAAACCGAATAAGGCTAAGTGCATATTCTGGGCTTCATTCACTTTCTGGATGGGTAAAATGCTGGGTTTCCAGGATTTGGCACCCCTCATTGACACGCTAGGAGAGAAGAGAGCTAGATACCTTCCAATGGGCCATTCCTCCATAGTGTCAGTGAGCTTAGAAAAAAAGAACTTAAAAAAAAAAGTAGAACGAGGCTTCTTCCTCATCTGTCATTAGACATCCTCAAACACCGGTAGCTTTAACAGTAGACTCAAGGAGAGGCGGGTGGAAGCACCCTGAGCCAGCACACCCAGGACAAGAAACTGCAGGGTTTGGGGGTCATTGCCAAGTGGTGAGATGAACCTGATAGGGTTCCCAAATAACAGTATGCCCTCAGCCTCAGGCCTGACCTGTCTCCTCTGAGGATCTAAGATAACACTTATCACAGCAGGGCTTGGAATCCGGTTGCTTGTCTGTGTTCCTGCTTTCAGCGCTGAATGGGAGCGCAATGACCATGACTTACTCAACTCTATGCCCCAGAACACTTGGCATCGGCCCTGGTCCTCGGCAGATGCCCAGAAATTGTGCAGAGCTGATTGGAATTTTGGCAGGGCTCCCTGCTTCTCGCTGGTAAAGCCCATGGGTCTTCTCACCTAATTTGCAAAGGATGAGAACTTCATATTGGAAAACCAGAAGCTGATTTTGGAGACCCTGACTCCAAAAGAAAAATAGAGCTGCAATTTCCTTTCCCTAGAACCCTGGGCCAGTCCTTTACCCTTCCACACTCATTTTTCTGTGGGTGGTAAGAAGTGTGAAAATATTTCCTCAAATTCTTGACTTTTCTCTTTCTATTGTTTTCGCATTGTAAGTTTAACTATGAAATCTTTTTACACAGTTTCACTTGCTTTATGCAGATCCTTGAAATAATGCTATTATATCACATACTAAATTTAAACAGATTTATTAAAAAGATACCACAGTGAAATACAAAAGAGCAAGCCTGGCCCCGTTGTTAAATGAGAATCATCACTCATTAACTGGTTGCTCCCTTCCAATCACTGAATAAAACATCTTTTATAAACAGCAGGGCATTTTTCCCTTTGACAACCCTTTGCAAGTTTTTTAAGGTTTTGAATTTTTTAACTGATTTGTTCTTGGGAAATTCCACACGTGTGCACAATGGCCACACTCATCCTCCACGCTCCCCCATCTGCCGTCTTGCTCTCCATACCTCCATTCTTCCCTACAAACCTATTTCTCACATTCATGCCTCTTCATTTTGTTCTGTGACCCACCGAGTTTAACCATGGCTGTCTACGGCACCATAGGCTCACAGATGTCTGGTGGAGCTTGGTGGAGCTCACGCGAGGACATCTCGCCTGGCGTTTGGGGTTTTAAGTTCACACGAGTTCACAGTGGGACAAGACTGTTGATGGGTTTTCTCCCCCAGCAACCTGCAGAGCACCTTACGGTTCTGTGAAAACTAGAGAGCAGGGAGATTCTCCCAGCTCAGCCGCAGTTCCTTTTCTTTATATATTGCACCTGCGATACCTGACATCTTCAGGCACAGGGCACTGTCCTCAAGTTCTGGCGGGCCGCCAAGAAGACTGACAAGAACTCCTCTTTCAAACTTTGACTGGCAGAGAAAGAATCAACTTGAGGGTTATTGGCAAGTTCTTAGGACATTTCAGAAATATCCAACACAGAGTCAGAATACCAATTTAGACCAATACCGCCTATTTATCTTCCCTGTAAACTGTGACTAATAACGCTTTATAGTACTTATAGTAAGTTGAAGTAAAACATAGGGACCTTGGGGGAGGGTTGAAGGAAGGAGGAGAGTGGCAGGGAGGGGAGCAGAGAAAAATGTAGAGCTCAATAAATATCATGGGAGAAAAAAAGGAAAAACCAAAAAATAAAAAAATAATAAAAAAGAACAGAAAATAATTGAAACTCACAGTGCTACATAAATCTGAAAGACTGTCATGGTGGGAGAGCCCGATAGCTAAATCTCACTCTGAGATAGAAGATGAATGGCACATGCCTTGATCTCACTGGCTAAAACTGCAGTCCTGTTTGTGCCCAGGCTTTGCCATGTTGTACCCCTGGATCAGTGGTTCTTCACCTTCTTAAGGCTGCAAACCTTTAATATGGTTCCCCATATTGTGGTGACCCCAACCTTAAAATTATTTTCATTGCTACTTCGTAACTGTCGTTTTGCTACTGTTGTGTATCGCAATGTAGATATTTATGTTTACCAGTGGTCTTAGGTGACCCCTGTGAAAGAGTTGTTTAACCCCCAAATAGGTTGTAACCCACAAGTTGAGAACCAATGCCCTAGATCAAGTTATTAAGCAGTAGATTTTGTCAGTTCAGACTTAGTTGCTTGAAGAATAAGAGACACTAGGATATAAAAGAAAGCCTAAATATTCCTTGGCTATTCTTTGATTATTAACTCAATAAGACTTTTAAAGTGGGGAATCTTCACGAAGATGCCACGAAAACTGCTTCTTCTCATGTGCAGTCTGAAGAGATTGGAAAATCTGGTGTAATTCAACCTGTAAGTATTATCAGATAACAATAATTACATAAAAATACTTTGGAGCAGTAATTATTTTTGTTCCAATATATTATAAGACGTGATCATTTTGGAAATATATGATGAATACGCTTACTTTTTTTTTGCATCTTTTATCTATACCTGAGTTTCACCCCATGGAGCCTGAAGCATCAGAGATGGAAATCACAACGAGACTGTAGGGTTGAGGGGACAAGGAAGTGAGTCCGGCTTCTGAGAGGCAAAACCAATACTTTATGTTCACAGGCAGATGATTAAATTGAAATGAGGCTTGTTAGAAGAGAAGAGTTTCCTCGATTCTCCTGTCTCCTGCTTTCGCAAAGTCCAAATGACTAGGTGGCAGCATTTTGTTGGAGGAGGACAGTGGCCTCACAGGAAGAGAAGTCGGCAGAGCCTGGTTTTGCCCAGCCCATGATTTGGTGAGATCAAATATCCAGATCTGCTTCCTCATCCTAGGGACTCACTGTACTGTTCTGTGTGAAGAGACAGAGAGATCACTCTAGAAGGATCTAGCTAAGTGAGGGGAAACCCAAAGACACCAAGATAACAGCCTGCTCTGAAGCTCAGCCTGTTGGAGCCCATCGTCCTGGAAACCTCATGCACAGCGCTGCCACCAAGACTGTACCCAAGCACTGAGGCTGTGACAGCCCAGGGAGGAGAATGTGCAGTCCTCACCCTCTTGGTCACAATGCAAAAATGGACCAGCGCTAAAACCACAAATGACGCAGCGTGATGTGCCAATTAGTTCTTTCTGCTCTTTTTGTCTCCATTAACTCTTCTCAAACAGTTAATCTAGTTTTTTCAAATTAGTATGCATAGCATCAGGTTCCATTACTCACTTTTAAAGTTCACGTTTGTTGATTCTCCTTTTCCTACTCCTCGGTTCCTATTTCGCCCTTCTGCTCCCCCTACAACCTCCTTCCCACTCGCCTTCCTTCCCTCCGTGTCCTATCGCCAATCCCGTTCCTCTTTCCTCCCCTTGGCTGCTTTCATAGACTCCACTAGAGTTGGTTCTTTGAAAAAAATAAGATTGTCCAAATCTTAGCCATTGACTTCTTAAACATTTCAATACTTTATTGCTTTTTTTTAAAAAAAAGACAATCTCAGTTTTTAGAGCAGGTTGGCCTGGAGCTCCCATCCTGCCTGCGGCTCCATGTGTTTGTATGACAGCCCATGGCAGCTCATGCTCCGGTGCACATGAACTAAATGTCCTTTAACGGAAGGCATTTGTCAATAACGTCCCGGGCAGTTTGTTTACCTTTCATTTGTTGTTAATTGGAGAGTTTAATCTAAGTAGTCAATGAATGAATAAGTGGTAATTAAAAATATAACTTACCCTCAGGAGGTGTGGAATTATATTCCTATGAATATAAAAGTGGAGCAAATAAATAAAAGGACAAACTGTAAAATGCCACATTTGAAATTGTTGAGTCATGATTTAGATCATGTAAAATTGCTAGAACTGTGAGTGAACTTCTATTTTCATTAAATCAATTTATTTTATATTTGATACAAAAAACAATATAAAGGATTACTTTCATTTAATATTAGGCTGGGTGAAGTTTTCAAATAAAGAAAATAGAAAGTTTAATTCCTTAGTTTTGACTTATAAAATTTTTTTTTCTTTAACTTGAATAAGTTTTTTTTTTATTCTTCCCATGGGGACTTACAAAAAATATCTCTCGATTTTAAGAAACTTAATATATCTTTAAAGACAATTCTATAAATAATAGAATATTATAAACATCATATCACATTTTACCTTTATTTTTTAATATTTTATTCTTTGCAAATTTCATGTAATGTGTTTTGAGTATATTCACCCCCAATTCTTCCCCTCTTCAATTACTTCCAGAACAGATCCCCTCTCCTCCTGTCTCACTGAACAAATCCATCCTCTTCTCCCTGTACCCCAACCTTCATGTCCTCTTTTTTTCAACCCATGGAATCCAATTGTGTTGCCCACATACTCACGATATGGGGTCGTCCACTAGAGTGTGGGCCTACCAGGAGCTATACCCTTACAAAAGCCTCAACCCACCCCCAGGAAAGCATCAGCTTCATAGTTCTTCAGTTAGGTGTGGAGGTTTAGGACCCCTTCCCCTCCCGCGCCATGGCCCCTTCCTTGCTCTCCATGCTAGAATGCTGGCTGACTTGACCCCATGCAGACCTGTTCGCACAGTCACAGCCGCACAAGTTGATTTGTGAGAAGGTCCAAAGGATGCTGTTCCACTCAAGTTCCCCCTGACCTTTGACTTTCTGTGGTGGCCAGATTTTCTGGCAAACAGTCTAGGAATTTAGGCTCCTCCCACCTACCATTTTAACCAAAATTATAAACCACCATCTATAAATTCCAGTATTAAATTTCAAAAGGGAAGATTTAAAGACTGGCAGGTGTAGTGGCTCAGGCCTGTAGTGTCCCTGGGGACTGAGGTTGTAGGGCTGCAGTACTCAAACCCAGCCTGGACCACACATGCTGAGACTGTACTGAGGGAAAAAAACAAACAAAAACCAGTCTCTGAAATGTGTCCTGTCTATAGTGTTGTCTCTTCTGCAACCGAGTCAAGAAGAAAATAAATTCCATAACACACCTGATTCCTATGTTTCTTTTTTTTTTCCAACCTAAAGCTCTGTGACTTTATTGAAGAAGTTTGTCAGTTTACATGGGAAAGGCAAGGGATGGAACAGAAGGAAGAATTTTCTTTTTAATGTTTCTTTTTTCCCCTTTTTTATTGATTTTTATTGAGCTCTACATTTTTCTCTGCTCCCCTCCCTGTCTTTCCCCTCCCCCCTTCAGCCCTCTCCCAAGGTTCCCATGCTCCTAATTTACTCAGGAGTTCTTGTCTTTTTCTACTTCCCATGTAGATTAGATCTAGGTAAGTCTCTCTTAGTGTCCTCATTGTTGTCTAAGTTCTCTGGGACTGTGGTTTGTAGGCTGGTTTTCTTTGCTTTATGTTTAAAAACCACCTATGAGTGAGTTCAAAGGAGCACTTATTATCATAACTATAGAAAATCAGTTGTTTTTCTTATATTTGGGAGCTTTTTATTGACAGGGTCCGAATTTCTAAATAAAAGTTAAAATTACCTTTAAAAATTATACACACACTCACACTTTTTATTTTGTTTATATTTTTATTTATCAAGGTTCTCTAAAGGAACAGAAATGATAGAATTAATATATCTCTCTCTGTGTGTATATTCATACATGTGTGCATGTGTGTGTTTATAAGGGATATTTAGATTGTTTATGGATGTGATCTGCATGCTCCAACAAAGCTGCCTCTCACTGGAGAGACTCTCTTCTCTAAAACAGAGCTGAAGTGAATAAAATCAAACAGGCCAGAGCCAAACTAAAGTAAACCAACTAAATTAACTGAACAGATCTGAAATAAGCCGAACAGAACTATGTAGAACCATGCAGCTGTCAACAAAAGAGAAGCACACAGCACAAACCAAACTGTACTGAATAAAACAGAACAGAGCATCACACTGCACTGTCACAATTGTGACAGTAGCCCCTGCTAGGGAGAAGCATTTCTTGCTGGTAAACGGTCACTGGTAGGTTGTCCATGCCTAAGCCAATGATTCCATATCCGTATGCATACAGTTGTCATTGGTTGAACTCAGTGAATTATTAAAAGAAGAGGACATGTAGTTCTGAGGAAGATATGGTAGGAGAGTCCACTGGTCGTGAGATGAGTGGGAAGTGAAGACAGTCAAGATTTAGTGTATGGAAGTACGAATTTCATGACGGCAGCACTCACCAGGTAACATCTACCACAGCAAAGCCAGTAAATCAAATGGATGAGATCTCCCGGCCCGTGGTTGTCCCTAACATCTCTCAGCTCTGTCCAGTGTCAGGAAGAGCTGAACGCTGTTGGCGAGGAAGAGTCATAGATTTAGGCTTGAATCAATGATGAAAAATTAGCACAGACTTCTACTTTTTGCCACTGTGGTGCGGGAGAATTGTCTGTATTCTGTCAATCATGATTTAAATAAAAGCTGATTGGCCATTAGCCAGGATGTATGGGTGGGACAACCAGACAGGAAGTAGAGGCAGAGCAAGGAGAATTCTGGGAAGCAGGAAGCTCTTTCAGCAGTCCTGCCTAGACCACAGAGGAAGCAGGATGTGACCTGCCCCGCTGAAAAATGTACTGAGCCATGTGGCTAACATAGATAAGAATAATGGGCTATATAAAGAGCTAGTATGAAACCTGAGCTAATGGGCCAATCAGTTTATAACCTAACATAGACTCTCTGTGTGATTTTCTCTGGGACTAAATGGCTGGGGTGGCCTAGACAGGACAGAAACCCCAACAAGCAAGCCCGGCCTTCATGCTACACCACTGCTTGATGGCAAACAGAGAGGGCTGAACAGGAACTCCAGATACAGCTTCACACTTAGAGATGAAATCATCCTTTTTTGGAAGTTGATCCCATTCTGTTGTATCTTGTAGAAAGTCAAAATTCAGACACACTGAAATTGATCTATGTTCAGGGTTTACAATTTTTCTTTCTTGCCTTTGTTGACCTTATCAACCCCACTAAGCAAGGATGTATCAATATGCTCAGACACTGATCATTCAGCCACAAAACCATCTTTGTGTCAAATTAGAGCTACCAGCAAGGGCATGGCCAGTGGTGTCATGCCTGCGACATGACTCAAGCACTGCTGGCTCACAGAGTGACCGGATGGTCTTCTGAAGCCGTATGAGATGCAGCAGATAGCAGACGATGCTGAGGCCAAGGTGCCATCCTCCAGAAAGTGGTATACAACTGAGAGAGTGCTCATTGCATGGTGCTTTCCCCAGTAGGTAGAACAGAGAAGTACAATAATCAAGGACAACCAGAGTGGCTAACTTGGGGGATTTGCATTCCATATTTCAGCTGTCAGCATCATTGTGTGTTTCAGTATCTCTTTTTCTTTTTTCTCTTTTTTTTGTTTTTTGTTTTGTTTTGTTTTGGTTTTTTTGAGACAGGGTTTCTTGTATAGCTTTGGAGCCTGTCCTGGAACTCACTCTGTAGACCAGACTGGCTTCAAGCTTCCAGAGATCCTCTTGCCTCTGTCTCCCGAGTGATGGGTTTAAAGGCATGCACCACCCAACACCCAGCTCAGTATCTCCTTTTCATAAAAAATAGTCTTTGAAATGAATAGTGGATATGTAAGATGTGGCCCCAGAGTTTATAGTAAGAAAATGGAAAAATAGAACAGATGATAAAAATGAAAGAAATAATTCATAATTATTTTGAGAACACAGGGAGAAAGTTTTTAAGAAGAAAGTGTTTTTATTGTTGTTTGGAATTTTGCTTATCCTGTATTTCATAAGTAGACAGAATAGACACAGGAATCAAGAGAATTATAAATAGCATGAGAGGTCCTGGTGAAATGGCTCAGAAGGTAAGATGCTGGCTGTGTACCCTGAAAACCAAAGCTCAAGTCCCAGCATCCTCAAGTGCATGCCTGTAACTTCAGCACGCGTCAGGTAGGGGCAAGGTGGATACGTGAGGCTTAATAGTACTGAGTCTCACTCCAGGTTCGGTGAGAGATTCAGGGAGAGTGTAACTTGATAACCATCTTTTCTCAGCTGACAGCAGTGCACAGATGTGCACACAAACATGCATACATAGCACACTCATACATGTACACTCACATACAAAATTATTTTTTTTTCTTAAAGAAATAGCAGAATAGACTTCCAGAACAAAATGAAGTGGCTCTGGGAAAATTGTTAACCATGTTGCTATGGAGATGAAAGTCATTTAGGCACAAGGCAGGGATACTGTGTGAGGGTGAGGATGTGTACAGATTTTAGGATGGAGTGGGAAGGGGTGAGAAGGGAAGGAATAGGCCAGGTTCCCTGCAGAGCAGACAGAGGGCAAGGCAACCTGGGCCTTCAGGAAGCCATCACACAGCTTTCGTGATGAAGAGGGGATCTCTGAGCAAACTGATGCAAGAAGCACATCCCACATTGGCATACATATATGAAAATATGTAGCCATAGACATATATCTCATTATGTAGAATTTCCCATATACTACTCAAAGTTCAGAACCAAACGTCCTTTGGACTGAGCAAGGCAAAATTTAAAAATAATCCCCTTTTCACTCTTAAGTGTCTCTTGTTTTTGAAGGCGGAAGCAGGAAGAGGTAATGTTTAATTTCTGGAAAATCAGGCAGATCAGGGAATTGGATTAGAACATAATTACTTCAGTAAGGTGCTGGCTGAGAGATCTTAGAGGAACTCCTGGAGGATCCTCCAGAGCTGGACCACTGACTGCCAGTTCTTTAAAGAACTACAGCTAGTTAATTGCAGGACTGCTTTCACTGAGATGCCGGTGTAAGAAAAATAATAAGAGAATAGGTTCCCAAAAAGCTAGTACAAGCAGTAGGGATAAATCCTGGTGCCACGGCCAGTGGCCCCGCAACCTGCCCCAGCCATACAACTGACACCCACATTCAGAGGGTCTAGTTTGGACCTATGCTGCTTCCTTCCCTGTCCGACTGGAGTTGGTGAGCTCCCATTAGCTCAGATAAACTGTTTCAGTGGGTGTCCCCATCATGGTCTTGATCGCTTTGCTTATATTCTCACTCCTCCCACTTTTCAACGGGACTTTGGGAGCTCAGTCCGGCGCACTAATGCGGGTCTCTGCCTCTGTTTCCTCAGTTGCTGGATAAAGGTTCTATGGTGACATTTAAGACATTCATCAATCTTACTACAGGGCAAGGCCAGTTCAGGCACCCTCTCCTCTATTGCTTCGGGTCTTAGCTGGGGTCATCCTTGTGGATTCCTGGGTTTCTTGCTAGGCGCATAATGGCTCCCTCAATCAAAATATCTCTTTCCTTGCTCTCCTCTCTGTCCCTCCTCCATCTCGACTATCCTGTTCCCTCAAGTTCTCCTTCCCTCCCCTCCCCCTCCTCTTCCCCTTCCAACCTCTCTTCTCTCCCCTACCTCCATACTTCCAATTTTGTCAGATGATCTTGTCTATTTCCCCTTTTCACGTGGATCTATGTATGTTTTTCTTAGGGTTCACCTTGCTACTTAGTAGAGAGGGCCTTGGATCTTCCCCAAAGTAATGTGCCTCTGAGGAGGGGATGGGGGAGTGGGGTGGGGCTTAGATGAAGGGAATAGGAGGGGGGGAGGCAGTGGGAACTGGGATTGATAAGTAAAATGAAAAAAAAAAGATAGTTTCTTTTCTTTTTTAAAAAATAAAATTAATTTAATTTAAAAAATAGTAACAAAAAAGATTTCTGTGTAGAGTATTAAACTCCATCTACATTGTCTTCTCAAAAAAGAAAAGAAAAACAGTAAATATAAATATATTTATATAATATATAATAAATATAAATAAATAATAATAAGCATAAATGAAGAAGGTGACTTTTCCCTTAACTGCAGTGACTGTATCCCCTGGAGTCTTGAGGAACATTTGCTTCCGAGTGGCAATCTCTCTTCAGTGTGGAGTTTCAGGATGCATTAGGAACCTTGTTCCACTGGTACTATCCTATGTTTTCTGTTTTATTATTTATTATTTTTACTCATGTCTCTGTCCTCTTTACTATTTTTCTGATTGCCATGTCTCTACCCTGGCAAGTAGTATTTTTGCCAAAGCTGCTCTCTGACAGTTATTTATATAAAATAAGTTTTATTTCTACCACAAAGTTTTATAAATCTCACTAGCTATCAAAACATCTGTAACCATATTAAGATATTTGAATCAAAACTATGGACATCAGAGCATACTCAAAACGTACCAGTGATGGCAAACAAAATTTGAAAAACTAATATAGAGAGCTATATAACTGAAGATACAGAATTAAATTTTTATAAACTATATTTTATAATAATCAAAATCTGACACTGATAAAAATAAAATAGTGGGGGCAAGAGTTTTTGAAAAGTTGCCAAAGTTTGCCCCCAAACCCTTGTGGGAATCAGTGTGGGAAAATTTCTCCTAAAACCAGGAAAAACTAAAATGTAGAACCAAGAAGAATAAAGATAACTCAAAAATGTTAAAATATGTTTACCCTACTAAGAAGAAAGCAAATAAAATGGCAATGCATATTACTCTACAGTTTTAATACAAGAGACACTGTTGGCAGGTCCCAGAGGACGTTTCCCTTCTTGTTATTGTTGCTGGATTTTTAGTTGTTGTTGTTGGTTGTGGTAGTGGTGGTTTTTTCAGACCGGGTTTCTCAGTGTAGCCCTGGCTGTCCTAGAACTGACTCTGTAGACCATACTAGCCTTAAACTCACAGAGATCTGCTTGCCTCTGCCTCCTGTGTGCTGGGATTAAAGGGGTGTGTCATTGCTATCCATCTAGATTTCTTTGTTTTATTTAATTTTCTTTTAGAACTTTATGTATGAGTACTAGACGTAGGCCATTTCACCCCTCCTCAACCTCTCTCTAGAACCTCCTGCTTTCCCTCATTTCCTCTCAGTTCATGGTTTCTTATCCCATTACTACTGCTACATATGTGTGTATGGCCTGCATTATACATATATGTGTGTGCATGTGTGAGTGTGTTTGTCCCCTACTGCATCTATTTGGTGTTGCTGTATGTACATGTGGTCAGGGTTGACCGCTTGGGACTGGAAAATCTTCCAACAAACTCATCCCTGGAGAAAACTGATTCCTCCCTTAGCAACCATTGGCTGTCTGTGCTCTTCATTCAGCAGGGCAACCTTTGAGATGTTTCTTGTTGGGTCCCTTGAGGACAGGCCTTCGCACCCCTACTTGATCTGTTTTTGCACTCTTGTGGTTGGTTGTTCTGAATACAGGAACAAAAACGGGAACAATCTGTTGTTTTCAGCAATGTCTTTAAGGATATTTACACCTAAGCCATGCGAGTTATGGTGATGAGCTTCCTGCTTTTGCTGGCTCAGCCTCCCCTGCTGAGGGCTATATATACTGTGTGAGAAAGCAGAATAAAGGCTTCTCTGCAGAACCTGAAGTGTGTTGTGTGTTAATCCCGATGTCCCTCGCTCAGAGAACTACAGTTGCCGTGCTGGTGCGGCATTTCCGTCTGCATTGGTGTGTCAGCTGGTGTTGTCGTTGAACAGGTCTCATTCCAGCAGCCACATCAGGGGACTTCATGGTTGCAGCTTTCCCGTCAGGTCTAGAAGACAGTCTCTCACGACAGACATCCTCGTCCTATGCCTCCTTCGTTCTTTCTACCCCCCGCCCGCCTACAATGCTCCAGGAGCCTTAGCTTTAGGAACCCCGTGTGTCACCTGTGGCTAGGCACCCCACAGCCACTTCATTTCTGCATTTTGACCCATTCTCGATCCCTGACATGGCATCTGACGACTGCAAAAAGAAACTTCCTTACTGAGGGCTGAGAGCTAAACGTCTTTGTGGCTATGAAGATATGTCTTCTAAATGACATTAGAAATTACATTTGTTTAGGGAAATGGCAGTGTAGGCTCTCATTCTATAGCTGTGACCATAGGTAGTTGGGGAGGTTTACCACATCAGGCCTGTATTCTCGCTCACAGTCCAGGTCTTACACCCAATTCCCCAGCTGCTGGTTATCGCCAAGACAAAAGAGCCACTGTTGTATCATTAAGGATATCATTCTGGGCTGGTCGTTAGTGTGGTTAGGCTTGACAGCTAGGTACGACTATTGACTGCTTCTCCCCTTTGGGAGCTTACACAGCACCTCCTAATGCTGCGAGAACTAGTTTTCAGGGAGGAGGCTACGAGGTCATTTCCATCTCCATTCCTCTACATCTTGTGTCCAAATTCCACCTATGCACCAACAACTCATAGGCCCTCCCCATAGAGTGGATCTGTCACTGGGAAATGCTTTTCCCTTTAGATGAAGCCACATGGTTAAGCTACGGCCATGAAATAGAGGGAAATCACGGGAGCCATTTTCAGAACTGACTAGATTCTCTAGTTTCAAACTCAGTTTTCTACTACAGGTAGATAACCGTGAGCAAGTTACATAATATTTACTCCTCCGTTAAGCTGCCTAAGTAATGCCTACCTCAGAAAGCTAAGAATTTTATGAGTTAATACATTGTCAGAAGGTCAATTCAGAGGTATAGCATCACCAATCCCAGCCAGGATAGTAATACAGGGTTTATTACTGAATAGATGTTTTTCCTAAACTGAAGGAAGCAAGGGTCCCCAGGAGGGAGTTGGGGATCCTAGGACGTGTCATGCTTCTGAGAGTCAGGAGAGTAAAGTTCAGATCGTAGGTGTTTTCTGTGGCACAGACCCCAAGCTAGAACCCAGCAGCCCCTTGCAAGGTCATTTTCTCTTCATGGACACGGCAAGATTAAAAATACTGTGAGTTCTTCAGAACCATCTCTTCCACCTAAGAAAAGCGTAACCGAAAACAAACAAAAAGACAGGGGCATTGCTTGTCTATGGGTCCCAGGGAATTTGCCCGTGAAGTACCTGAAGGGGAATTGGTACTTGTGCAGGCAAATATTTGTGGCAAGAGATTGAAATAGGGAGACAGCTCAGATGCAACCTTAACTAAACACCTATCTTGTCCTGGACACTTATTTTTGCCTTGAAGTAATGAGTGTCTTATAATAGTTATTTATTTGACAAGTATTTACACAGTATTACTACCCAGAAGCTATAATGTGAAATCACTGCAACAGTGCCCAGAGGACCTAAGCCCTGCTGTTCCTCTCACTAGGCCAAGGGACAAGTGCCCAGAAATGTCGCTTTTAAGGCTGCTTTTTATTTTTATAACACAAGATTTAAATTTATAGAGCAGGCACAATCGTTCCCCACAGGTTCTTGTTAAAGGCCCAGAAGGTAGATAATATGTGAGTCTACTTGACACTAGAAAACAAATTGAAGATCACAGAATTCAAAGTAGTAATGTGGCTGACATTCAGGTCTTGGATGTTTCACCACCACACCCCTGTTCTTTCCTTCACTCTGCACCGCTTTCTTCAATTCTTTATTTTCCCCTAAGAATAATTTAAAATATGATTTTTCCCTGCAGTGTTGGTAGAGTGATAATATCAAAGAGATGAACTTAGAACAAAAAAAGGTAGAAAGTTAAGCAATTCTTACAATTACCAAGAACATTTGATTCCAATCTTTCTGGTAAGCCATTTACTTATTAAAAGCCAGCCTTTTGAAGCTTTATACAATTGTACAGGATGACTGGGTAGAACATGGGAGTCCTACTTCCCCTTCATCCCCAGCCAGAACATTGGATTGCTGTTTTGCCAGCTAGTGAGTAGGGCATGTTGGAACATTGTGTAGGCAGGAACCTAGAGGTCTGGTAAGAGAGACCTTGAGGATGCACTAACATGCCCTGGATTCAAGTCCTACATGAATTCCAACTTCCTAGTGAGTGTCACAAACCTTTGTCCCTGTATGCATTACCATCTATTAAGTAAAGAGATGGATCTTGGTGGCTGAGAAAGTCCCACCTGACTTCCAGCTCCTTCAGTGTTCTGTGACTTTGGGCAAGTTGGACCTCAGTTTCCTCAGCAGTAATTGACATCTAATAATTTTTTGTCCTGATTGTCTATATCTTTCTGTACGGATAACTCCATCCAATAGAATATTAAACACAAATTTAAGTATAAAATAGGGTTTATCTTGTACTTACTGCCAGTAAGTGATTTTTTAAAAAATTCATTACAATGTTAGCACGTGAAAAGAAATGCTAGTGATCTTCACAGGGCCCTTAATGGGTTAAATGCTTGGGCATCTGGTGAAATACTGGCCTCAGCTGTTTAAGTAACATCTCAGGGGGTCAAGTTTCTCTTCTCTTTCCAGTCCATCTGCTCACAGCTTGTCATGATAAACACTTCTGAGTTACACAGCAGAGAGTACACAGCAACGAGAGAGGGACAGTGTCTTGGAGTTTGGCTAGACAATAATATTAGAACAAAACAACACGCAGGCATCCACCCCCACCCCACCCCACCCTGTCTGTCTACCCTGGCTCTGCCTTTTCTGCCTGTGTTTCCAAGCTTCATGTCTGACTGCAAGCTTCAGGTAAGAAATCGAGCTCCCCTAAGTGGCTGGAGCAAGGGCAGAGACAGTCCTGTTTTGTCAAAATAGTGCCAGGTGGAAAATCTAGGTGCCACTTATCCTTGGTTCAATGAAAGTGGAATATGCCGTGTGGTTAATAGTCCCTAGAATAGAATGCTCTCACACAGTGTCCTGGGGACCAAGGCACTTGGCTTAACAGGACGCTGCAGCTCATTCTCAGACTTTAGCAGAGCTACTGAATGGCCTTCCTCAGTATCCTCATTTTCCTCATTCCCTACATCACTGCTGTCATCAAGCTTAAAAAAAAATCTGTGATTAGATTAATGGAAAATGATCTGAATAAAACAGGTCTCAAAAGAACCACAGACAGGCAATAACTATGGGAAATATGCCTGATACCTTCAGCCATAAAAGAAGTGTGAATAAATATGAAATTTAAGTTGCAATTTAAGTTCTGACACCAGCCAGAACAGCTATCATTTTTTAAAATAGCAAATGCTTGAAAGGTTTTTTTAAATATAAAAAATAAATTTAAAAAATATTTTTTGGAAGAACATTTATACACTGTTGGTAGAAATATCACAGTCCAGACAGTATGGGAATTAATATAGAGGTTCCACATAAAAACTAAATATATGAGTATTATATCATCCAGCTAAACCATTCGTGAGCATAAAATCAAAGGAAATGGGATCCGGATGCAGAGCACATACCTGCACACACAGGTTTATTATAGCACTAGTCACAGCCGCCAAGCTATTGAATCAGCGCTTTTGTTAACTGCCAAAATATTAAACTAGTGCCATGAGAAATGAAATAATAAGGAAAATACACACAATAAAATGAAATCCTGTCATTTGCAGAAAAATAGATAAAATAGATGAAACTGGAAGGCATCCTGTTAAGTAAATTTTTTAAAAAAGACATGATGGTATGTATAAATTGTGTTCTAGTCTATGTGGAAACAAAACAGAAAGGGAAGAAGAAGGAGGTGAGCAAGGCTGAGGAGAAGGAAGGGTTGTGAATTGGGGGTGCTGGGAAAGGTAGGAGGGAAGGGAGCATGGGCACCATCAAAGCTCGATTGTGCATGTTTGGGGGATCATAAGGAAACTAACGAATTTGTACAACTAGCATTCATAATTATCATGACAGTGTCTGGCAGACTTTGGTACACAGGGCATAGCAAGATATATATGAGTCTTGTGTGGAAGAAAGATGTTGTGGTGAGAAGCTCTTGGACAGCTGACGACTGTGTCCTCTGAATTTTCTAGTGAGGGTCTGTATTGCAGAACAAGGGAGTACAGTAATCAAAGTTGGGGCTCAGACTCCTGGCTTTGCTCTCCACATTTCTCCCTGCATTCTGTGCTGCCCTGTTCCTGAAACATCTGGCTACAGTGAATGTCAAGATCTGCCCATCACCCTACACTCCTCTGCAGCAATCCACTCTCCAAAACCCCTTTGCAAACCTTGAAGTTACTAACACCAACATACAGCATTATACCCACAGAGTCCTAGTAGTGAAAATTTCCTAACTGTGCAATTTCAGAGGATAGTTCTTCCCATAGTTTTATTAAAATTTACTTTTCATTTTACATGCCAAACCCAGTTCCCCTTCCCTCTTCTTCTCCCGTGCCCACCTCCCCTTCTTCCATCCCCCATCCACTCCTCAGAGGGGATAAGGCTCCCGTGGAGAGTCAACAAGGTCTGGGATACCAACTTGAGGCAGGACCAAGCTCTACCATCCTCCCCATATCAAGACTGGGCAAGGTTTCCATCCCCACCATAGGGAATGAGCTCCAAAGCGTCAGTTCACGCACCTGGATAGGTCCTGGTGTGGCTGCCAGCTCCACCCCCCAACAGATCAAGCCACACAACTGTCACCCATATTAAGAGGTTTTAGTTCAGTCCCATGCAGGTTCCCCAAGCTGTCAGTCCATAGTCCGTGAGCTCAGAGGACAATTTTTTAAAAAATTAGCTTTGAATGTAGTTTCTTATTCATCTGTCATAAATATAAATTCTTTATGCAATAAAGACAAGGAAGGAAAAAGGGAAAGAATGCCAACCTGCCAGCCACAGGCATCAGAAGACGGGCAGAGAGGAACACCATCTTCCACCACTGGCATGGGTGGGAGCTCATGACATTCCACTCCTACTTGAGAGGCTACTGGTAGTTAATAGTTGTCGTGGGTGGTGAGTCATTTTTCTTCAGCGGTGTAGCCACTAGTACATTGCCCATGGTCCAGTAAATAACCCTACATCCATGAAGGTACCAGTTAAACTTAATGGACTGGGGGTTGGAAGGGGTTCTGAAAGTCAGAGTAGGGAGAGGTGTTGGAAAGAAGGCTTCTAATGGCAGTGAGAAGGGGCCAGCAGAGGACTGGGTATGATTCTTATCAAAAGATATTACATGTAGATGTATGTGTATGTAAAATTGTCAAAGAAATAAAAAATATTTTAAAAAGGAAAAACAACAACAACAAAAATACCATGAGAATCTTGCCTAACAGTGTTATCTTTATCAGTAAAGTCATCCATATGTGTCCTCCCCCTGGAAGAAAGAAAAAAATGTATGTTCCTCCCCCCAAACACTCTGTACCTTCTCTCCATGACTCAGGTATCTATCATATTTCAGTCATTTGCCCGAAGAGCAGAAATAATAGGCAACAGTCAAGTGCCAATCTTTGTGTACTATGGAAGTCAGATCATAAATACATGAGATGGACTCTGATTTTACAGATTTCATGTCTGTAAAATCATATGCGATATAACCAAATTTTCACACACGGTGGGGAGAGTAGGTTACAGACCCAAGATGATAAAAACCAGTTCAACTCACTGTTAGCTACTAGAAGGATAGCACACAGTAGGGCCAAGCCTTTCCACACCTGTACACAATTGGTGAACATAAGCAAATGTTGAGTGTATGCAACACACATGTTCAGGTGAGCAGAATGTGCGGCAGAGATTAGTAATACAGCCTTGGCTCACATATGCAAATGAGTGAACAGCTCCAAAGATCAATACAGATAGATTGCAAATAGAGCCATGATTGAAAGCATGCCACAAAAGACCACAGCTAATAAGGCCTCATTTGCATAGAGATTGAAGCAGTCCGAGTTAAGCGCTATATTGACTGGCAGCATAAACTGCAAGGCAAGCAAAAAAAAAAATAGTAAGTGACATTCAGAATGCTATGACCTTCGAGAAAGGGGGAAAAGATTATTTAAAACACTGGTTCTCAACCTTCCTAATGCTGAGACCTTCCCTCATGCTGTGGTGACCTCGAGCCATAAAATAATTTTTGCTGCTACAATTTTGCTACTGTTATGAATCATAATGTAAATATCAGTGTTTTTCAATGGTCTTAGGTGACCCCTGTGAAAGGGTTGTTTGAACTGCAAAGGGGCCATGGCCCACAGGTTGAGAACCACTGACTTAAAAGCTTCAGGCCACTTGGTGACTTCAGAAATACTGTCAGTATGCTAGGGGGTGAAGAAATAGCAGCATTATTGCCACACTTTTGGTCATGTGACTATTCGTACATATAATGACATTTCAAATCAAAGAAATAAAGTAATGTATACAAAACGGCACAATGTTCATACTGAACGAAGCTAAACCCATCTTTTGTTCCAAGCCTGTTCAATGCTTCCTGCTGCACACAATCTCCATCAGCTTCCTGGATGGCTTCTTTTCCCCCGTTGAATGTTCTTCATTTGCATCCTGTTAGCCCGCATTTTGTTGCAAGTGGCCATGACCATTGAGGACTGGAAGCATCCAGGAAGCTGCACCTGTGTCTCACCATCTCTACCTCCTACAGCCATCCTTCCTTGGTCATCAGTGGTCCCATCGATGATTACTATTGGGTTCTACTCTCAAGAGCTTTCATTTCAGACCTCGATTTTATGACTTTAACCTAAGGATAGCTCCAGCACACATTCTCCAGTTCTAGGAAATGCTAGTCACCTTGATCTTCCAGAACCAAAACTTCTAGGTTTCTCTGAGAGCCCACTGGCATGTTTGCTAGTATGCATAGTAAGCATTATGTATACATCCTTTGAATGTAGCAGATCCTCAACACATATTGTTGGGTGTTTTTGGCCCTTACTTCATCATGTTTCATGGCCATAACTGATGTATCAGCACAGACTATGACTTTAATAGGGAGTAGTAGCTTGTTCCAGCAAAGGAAAAGACTGAGATGTTCTGGAAGGAGGCACTCAGGAACACAGGCTCCACTAAAATATTTGGATGAGGATTTTCAGCACTGTACTTTCTCAATTATAAGAGGTTACTGAGAAAGGCGCTGTCAACAGTTACTATATACTTTGGTATCACACGACAAGATACAGCGGACAGCTATAGAGCCCAGAACAAGCATGACGCACATGCCCTAAACTGAAATGAATAAAACCTGCTTTACTTATACAATGAAGTTATTTCTCAACACATTTCTCTAAATGTGGAATTAGAACTCTGAGGAATCCTCACAGTTTCATAATTTTTTAAAATTGCTTTAAATTTTGTTTAAAAAAAATTTAAAGTATTATAAAGCTATTTATTATCGTTTTGGGGGAAAATAAAACAAAGGGTCAGAACTGTGTGTATGTGCAATACCATATTGCAAAGTCACTTGACTATAAAGAAAATTATCATGATCCTTGGTCCAGCAAACCTGCTCAAAGGCCTGTGGCTGGGGAGATCACAGGCTTTTGGGGGAAATTTACCACTGATGTTTTACTGAGTGGTCATACAGTTAAACAGTCTTCTAAATATTCACACTTACAGCCAAAAGCTAGTGCTGTTCTCAGCCATAGGTAAAGAGGCTTCTTTTGTATTAGTCAGTGGCCATCATGGAGACTCAGAAATGTTCAAACTGCGGAGAATAAATGACTGGAGAGTACTCAACCCTAGATAGAACCTATCTATCACCTCCTCTTGGGCTCAAAATACATCACAGGCGAGGAGGCAGACGAACATTAACAGCCAGAGATGGGGGCTGTAAAATGTCTTCTGGGTATGGCACAATTCTGGCAATCATGAACACACAGTACCCAGGGACATCTGGACAGGACTGGGTCCTTCAACATCCCATCATGGTTGGGGGGAATGGGGCAGGGAGTTCATGATCGCTACCAGGAGCTATGGCCAGGTACTAATTGCCAAGGGGGCTGGGAAAAAGAGGAGGGGTGTGGTGTGGTCAAGGTGTTATTTTCTTTCGTACTGTAACCAGTCTTAAATTGCTCATAGTTCAGTAGATAACCATACCCTAACCCACACAAGCAACCTTAATTAAACCGAGCAGGTCAGAAAACAATGGACGTAGGAAAGGGAGCGGCTGGGAAGCAGGAGATAGAAGTGAGGAGAGATAAGAGATGGCAATAGGGTGGAAATATGATCACGATACATTATACATATTTATGAATATTTTTAAAAGATGTTAAATTAGCAGATAACTATACAAGGAAAAAATGATCTAGAGAGTTCCCATGTACCACTCATCCAGTTTACCCCAACATCACTACCTTCTCTATTTGTCTTAATTAAAAAGCTAATTCATTCATTATTGGCAACTGAACTTCAGATGTTATTTTGGACTTAGTAAGTCTTTACTCGATGGTTTCTGCTTTGTCAATAATCCAGTCTAGGATGCCACATTGAGTTTATGAGTTTCTTGCATATAGAAATCATTTGTATGAGATGATATATAAGAGATATTTACATTATGTTGTTCATGATCAGGAAAATGTTTATCAACCAAAAATAACAGAACAATATAAGAAAAACAAGCTTGCAAAGGGAAAAGAAATATTGTGGACTGGCCTCCACTACATCTGGGGAAGCTTAAGAAAAACTCTGTGTGTTCTGAGGTTTCCTTGCATACTTTATCTGGAGCCCTACAGGAAGCAAGTATAGGAACATGTAGTGTTTAACCAAATAATCATTTGATTAACTCTGACAAAAGCACTACCAGAATGCAGTGGGGAAAGCATAGTCTCTCCGATAAATAACATTGTCAAAACTGGATATCCATGCATAAAAGAATTAATTGCAACCCTCACCTAGTCCATGCACACACAAAACAACAACAACAAAAAATAAACCAAATGGATTGAAGGCTTAGCGTAATACCTGAAGCTATTAAAGTAACTGGGGGTAAACTATAAGGGAAAAATTCAGTGACATCACACTAAGAAATGACTTCATAAAGGATATAGCTCCAAAGGAACGGCCACAAAAGCACAATAAGCACATGCACGTGATGGCATTGGTGAAAAGCGTCCACACAGTGAGACAGCTAAGAAGCAGAGGAGGAAGACAGGAGCTGCGGAGAGAGTTTGCAAACCGCAGCCTGAGGGTTCATACCCACATATAAAAGGAGCTTGTGTACTTAAGTAACAAGAAAACAAATGACTTGATTAGAACACAGACGTGAGCTCCGCCCTGATATCCTCTTGAAAAGGAAACCCAGAAATGACCAAGAAGGGGACTGGGGAGACAGCTCTATTGATAAAGGGCTTACTGCCCAAGCTGGAGGACCTGAGTTTGAATCCCAGGACCCATGTGTGACAGGCATGGCAGTGCACACCTGTAATCCTAGTACTCATAGGCAGAGGCAGAAGGACCTCTGGAATTTACTAGCCTAGTAGAAAAACTGATCTGGTTGCTGAGCTTCGGGTTCGGTGAAAGACTCTATCTCAAAAAGCAAGGCAGAGTGGCCAGTGTGATGGCTTAGCAGTAAAGGTGCTTTCCACAAGGCCGGGAGATCTGAGTCCAATCCCCAGAACCCAAATTGTTGAAAGAGAAAACTTACTCCCAGAATTTGTCCTCCGACCTCCATAAACTTATTATGCCCCACCCACAACATCAATAAGCAAATCAATGTCAATTTTAAAATAAAAATGTGGAGAGTAATTGTGAAAGGTAACTGATGCTGACCTTTAGCCTCCACATGCATGCATACACACATGCATGCACAACCGTGCATGTGTGTGCATACCATGAACATGTTCACACACAAATGGCTAGTAAGTACACACAACCAGTTCAGAATCACAAGCCATTAGGGCAATGCACATTTAAACTCAATTAGACATCTGTTGAATGGTTTTTATCACAAAAGAAAAAAATGTTGACAAAGAGCTGGGCAAACAGGGAGCTTCGTATATATATAAAGTGGGAAATCATATGGAGGCTACTCAAACACTGGAAACAGAACTATCCTGTTATTCCTCCATCCCACAGCTGAACTACGTGCCTGTCTTTATTACACCATTATTCAAGGTAGCAAAGCAAGGGAATCAACCTAGGTATCTGTCAATAGATGAATGTTTAAAGAAAATGTGTCACGCACACACACACAACGGAGTATTGTTCAGACTTGTAAGTGAAATCTCATCACTTGTGACAATGTGGATGAAAGGGGGAGATGTACTGTTTAATGACAAAGATCACCTAAGTAAAGAAGACATTTCTCTTAATGTCGTCTGCGTGTGGAACTTAAAACCGCTGAATTCAAACAAGTACAGGGTAGAATAATGGTTACCAGCAGCTAGAGGGACAGCAAGGGAGGGGAGAATTGTAGATCAAATTGCACGAAGTTTCATACAGACAAAAGGTACAAATTGTGTCATTGTACAACAGAGTGGCTACAGTCTATGAAAATGCATTGAATATATCATAATAGCTGAAAGTAAGTTTCAAATATTTCATCATAAAGAAATGATAGGTAATCCACCCATTCAGTAGCGAATGTTCTGCCTCTTTCATTCCACATTTGTGGAGCTACCAAAGAATCACACCTATAAATACATACAATCATAAAAGGCCAATCAAAAATAATACAACATACATTTCAAAACCTCCCTCCAGATAGTCTTTCTTTTTCAGAACATCAAATAATCCAGACAGCACAGCACTTTCTGCCCATCTCCCATACTGTAGACACCCCCATCGCAAGGGAGCCTGGAAGACTCCTGTGTCTGTCAACAGTAAACAGTTGTGTGTAGTTTTCATTCTTCTTTGGAGATTCTGTAGAAATCACCACATGCAAATTAAATAACAAACCAAAAGTAAAGAAAGAACAGGGATTTTTATAATTTTCTGTAATATTTTATCTTACAGATGAATGGAACACAACACACAAGACCTTCTGCTCATGATACTCACAAAAGATAGTAGTTCTGGAAGAAACTAGAAGTCTCAAGATCACAAGATTCAGAAGTTAGAACTCTCCGGAAAGTACTTCCAATCCGAAGTCTGAATACCAGACAGCAAGTCTCGTTTAAAAAAAAAAATCATGGGATATCTGCAGCTTACGATACCAGTGCTAGTAAATTCATATTAGATCATCCTTTAATTCTTGCACTTGAAAATGTCTTCATGTAAAGGGTATTTCTAATCTGCCAGCCAGCACGCAGACAGGAACTGTGCAAGCATTGCTAAGCACAATGTACTTTTATTGTCACACTTCCAGTTTCTAAAATGTGCAGGAGGGAGAGAGCTCAGGTTTATGAATGCAAAAGAAGGCTACATGCAGCAAGTGGCTGCTTCATTTTATCTAAATCAAAGTAGCATCAGATGCAGGGAAATAGAAACCAAGGGTCACATCTTCATATTTTATTTGTATCATCGTAGTATTTATTAAAAGATATTTTAATACTACGATGATATAAATAAAATAAGAAAAGATATTTTAACTATACCTTTTAAATAAATAAATAAAAATAAATCAACAATTAAATAATTAAAAGATTGGATTTAAATAAATTCATTTAAAAAATCTTTTAGGAAAAGTTTCAGAATGTAAAGTGACGAAACAAAAAGAAATAGAAAATATAAGGGCAAATGTAGGCATTATGATCAAAACAAACAGGAGGTACGGCATCCACCAAGCAGTATCAGAAGGATTATGATAACAAAACAAACAATACCGTACTCACAGTAATGAAAGAGGATACTAGTCTACTTATTGAGAGGCTTCATAAATTACAGACAGAACAAAAATAAATAGATACATATACCACTTATGTTTGCCTTCATAACTTTCAAGAAGTAAACCTTTAAGGAAACCGCAATACTGGGAATAAAAGGTAGCAGATGAGCACAGAATCCTATTACCCTCTGAAGACGTGTTGGCCTTGTCTAATGCTGTATCTGTTCTGCTAACCATATGAATCCCCCTTAGCCTATGTGTCATATTGTGAAATATACATTTGCATGTATGAATAGTACTTCGTGCTAACTTTTACAAATTTAAATACTGCGACACTATTCACACCAACCACGGGTGATTGGAAAACTTTACTATACCAGATATGATTTCCCTCTTGTTGAGCAGGTCTTAAATCCAATTAGACAACTGTTGGTTGTTGCTGAGCTATGACTGTCACTATCGCACATATAGGGATGACGGCTATGTTAGCCATTGTCATTCTAAGGTGTCACAGCTGAGTAGGACTAGTGATTGTTTTTCCCCCTTAGCAGCTTGCATAGGGCCTGCCAGTAAAGTGAAGGCTGTTCCTCAAGGGAAAGACTTTCATGTCAGATCCAGCTCAGTTTCTCAGAGTTCTGTGTTGTCTTCAGCAAGGACTTATCTTCAACTTCTAGCAGGCAACAACCAAGGACAACAACAATAATCTCTTGGGCTCCCCTGGCATATAATTCGACAGGAGATTTCTTATGCCTGGTACTGGGAATTTTTGTTAGGTAGTCTATGGCTCTTGGGGAGATCATTATCATCCTAAATATCATTTATGCAATGATAAATGTATAAACTTCATTTATACAATGCACACACACTCACACACTCAATGGGAAATTTCAGGTAACTATAAAACAATATGATTTGCTATGGCTTTAAAAAAATCATTAGTATAATTTATCACCCTTCTTCTGTATTGTTCACCCTCCTGTCTTCCATATTATTCATGATTTTGCTTCTTCCACTAAACCATGAACTGGTCTATGTCAGAGGCACATCTGAAGTTTGGCACAACAGTTTCACCTGGCACACAATAAAAGCTCAAGAAATTCAGAAAGGGAGGTAGCAATGTGAGCATTGAAGAGACAGTACCCAGAGCTACACTCTAGCTCTTCGAAATGCTACTTATGTTTCCATGGGCAAACTTCCTGTAATTCTCTCTTTTATTTCCGAAAGTTAAGAAGTGGGGATTTGAAGACCAGTATATTTCCTTTCTCTATTGCCATCCCAGACTCCAATTCTCTAAAGAAACGTGTTTTATTAGAACTCATAAATATTCTCTAAAATATTTCTATTTCATGATTCAAGTAGGATTTTTTTCTTTCAACAGTCTTTGATATTTAATACTAACTGGTGTTGGCTTAAATACAAATAGAAATTAGCCAAGACTGCCAAATTCTTGGTAGGGATGCTCTTGAAGATCTGGACAGTGTTTTCTGGTAAGTCACCATGGGGAGTAAATTTAATGCGCCTGCCACCATGCTCTAGCAGGATATAGGGCCATGTCAGTGCCTGTCTTAGTTGCCTTTCCTCCTGTCCCATGGATGCCAACCTGCTAAAAAGAGTTTGTGATTACCTCCCCTCTCTGTCTCTCCCCCGCCCATGTTTTTCCCATTGTCCAAGCTTTTGTGTCACATGAACAAGAATATTTCGGCAGAAATATGACTTTAAAGATAAATTAATTTTCCTTTGATGATTCAAGGAAAATCTGTCAGCATCACTCAGTAAGAGAATGAAAATTCATTACGTAGTGCTTCCATGTGTATTTTACATTGTCGTACTCTTCCTGTGAGAGTACTGAGCTCAGAGAGTGCATTTGAAGTCAGCCCCACCCATGCAGTATACTACAACTACTGTTTCAAAGGGTCTCAGGTGACATGTACAATAGAGCAATCTTTAGCACAAATAGCCACCAAATTAACCATGTGGCTTAGACACAGTTTCCATACATTAGATTTGATTGTATGAATTACTGAATATTTTCTGTTAAGGAAACATATGGAGCAAAAAGTTTGGTCTAGTAACATACATTCTAAGTATCAATTGATTGTAATAGCTGAAAAAACAGAAGTTAGTGCTTGGGAAGGGAGTATGATAAATCAAGGAACTGTAATTTTGAAATTTGACTTCTCTCCATGAATGAAGGTGAAGGACCACTATGTCCCTTCAGGGCACTTTTTCTATCCTTCCTTTATCTAAAGCCCAGGGTAGCTCATGTCAAATACTGGACAAAATAATTGGTTTTGAGCTTGTGACAAGGAAAAGATACTCTGCATTGGCCCAGGGCTTGTTAAGAGCTCATAGTAAGAGTCCAAGATGATCATGTGATCTCAAGACTCTAACCTTAGGGCACACCACTTTTCAATGGTTTGTTGTGGTTGTTGTTGTGTATTCATAAATACATAAATCATATTCACCCATCCCCAACTCCTCACAGATCTGCAACCTTCTTCTCTATTTTCCTACTTTGTGTTCTCTCTCTCTCTTCCTCTCCCTTCTTCTTCCCTCTCCCTCCCTCCTCTCTCTCTCTCTGTCTCTTTTTCTCTCTCTCTCTCTCTCTCTCCATCTACTTGGTCTAATTTGTGCAGTTCATGTGTTTTTGAATATGTGACCTTTGACTGCATGGTCATCTTACCTAGGACAACCCTCTTATAGAAAACTTACTCCCTATCACCCAGCAACTGTCAACTGCCAGAAGATTCTTCATGTTCATCTCCCTTCTCCATCCTGGAATTTGCTCTGGTTTGAGCTTGGCTGGTGCTTTTGAAGCACATCACCATTCAAACAAACACATTTCTACACTCTGTCCAACTTCAGGGCAGGTGCTTGGGTGTTCTGGGCCTTAGCAGAGATATTTGCAATCACATATCAGTTCACTGAAGCAGCCTTCTTTGCATTTCAGCTGTTATTCCTAGACTGGGAGCTAGCAGCTGGACTTTGGGGGAAGACAGAATTTTCAGCAGGTCCCTGAGAAGTCCCTACGGTTTCTAAGCTTCAGTTCTCAGTTCATTTCATGAAGCTCATAACGCAGCCGACCCCATCATTTCAGAGCACTAGAGACAGACTGTTTTCATTGATGACTTTGTGGTTGAAGGGGTTCTACAGGGTGAGTTCTCCAGTACTTGCTGCTGCTTGTGCTGCATGTTTGGAAGTGCCGTTTATGCTTGTCTGCGCATCAGGTTATAAATTCATGCCCCCTGGGAAGAGTGCAGAATAGGGCATAGTCTCTTCTGGAAAAAAGGAAAACATACTTAAGTCACCAAGGGCTAGTTAATGAATGTTCTTTGGCAAAAGCATTGAGAGCTGGATACCCAAAATTTTATTTGGGTGTGTGTGTGTGTGTGTGTGTGTATGTGTCTCTGTGTGTGTGTGTGTGTGTGTGTCTGTGTCTATGTGTGTGTGTGTGTCTGTGTCTGTGTGTGTGTTTGTTATAGTTTTATTCTGTTGGTTAGGCTCTTGTCTTTGGATTCGAATATTTTATTAAAATTAGTTAAGCTCAAAATACTTTCAAATATCTTTTTCTGTATATTAATTACACAAAGTGAGACAGAAATTTTCAGGTCTATCTGATCCTTTATTTCCTGGGGAATAACTATTAAAATCTCTATTTTGGTCAATTATCCTGGGCAAGATTGGAGGTACAGAACTGACAAAGGTTTCAGTGAATAAAGGCTTTCGCTGCCAAGCCTGGGAGCCAGAGTCCAATCCCCGAGTCCTGCATGGTGGAGGAGAGAGGCTACTATACGCTGTCTTCTGACCCCCTACGCATATGTCACATGTGCAAACACCTCCACCTCTGACACACAGACACCAGTAAAATGAACTCGAATTTTTTTTTAATATTGAGTATTCGTCCTGACTCTAAAAAAAAAAGTTAGACTTTTGCCATTTCATGACACTTAATAAAAGTCTACAACCATGGATTAAGCATTGAGGGTCATGAACAGGGGGAGTCAACAATACTCTGAGAATTATCTGACTATACAGCATTATTTTTCTTTAGGAAATCTACTTGGAACATTGTCCGTTTTTATAATTTATTTATTTTTTTAAATTTCATTTTACATTCCAACCACAGTTCTCCCTTCTACCCCTCCTCCCATCTTCCATCTCCTCCCCCCAGCCTACCTCCCATCCACTCCTCTCAAAGTGTAAGGGATCCAAGGGGGTATCAACAAAGTCTGGCACCTTAAGCTGGGGCAAGACCAAGCCCCTCTCCCTTGCATTAAGGTTGAGCATGACATCCCACCGTAGGGAATAGGTTCCAAAAAAACTAGCTCATGCACCAGGGATCCTGGCCCTACTGTCAGGAACCCCTCAGATAGCCCAAGATTCACCACTGTCTTCCACATGTGGAGGAACTACCTAATTCGGTTCCATGTAGGCTCTGTTGGTCTAGAGTTCATGGTTTTTCGTGAGTTTGGTTCAGTTGTCTCTGTAGATTTCTCCATCATGATCTTGTCTTCCCTTGCTCATATATTCCCTCCTCCCTCTCTTAAACTGGATTCTGAGCTCGGCCTGGTGCTTGGTTCAGTGGCTTTCTTCATCTGCTTCCATCAGTTACTGGATGAAGGCTCTAACATGATAGTTGGGGTATTCACCTATCTGATTATAGATGTATTAGGTCGGCACAATACCAAGCCAGCTCAATAGGAACAGGTATTTTTAATGAATGAAAAGGGGGGAAACTCATGCTACAAGGGTGGGAGGTCCGGGAGGTCCAAAGTTCTATCTGTTCGGCGGACACTGCATGAAGAGAGAGCACACCTGTGTTCTCTCGATTTTCTGCCTGGGGTCCAAGTGGCCACACCCCAACTTGATGTGATTGGTTAATGGCTTTTTCCCCATCATCTCCCCCTTTTGTCTAAACAAGATCAATCCAAACCCAACACAGCTATATACAATGGGAACAGACACCAAATACAAAATTACAAACAATAAACAATATTAAGCAAGTAATTCATAACAAAAGTTTTACTAAAACTTTTAAGGAGTCTAACTATTGTATTGAAATTAAGCTTGGCTAAATTGTGAGGAAGGTAACTATAATTATTTAATCTTTAACTCCATCAAAGATATGAGAAGGGAGACAATATTACTTGAGTGGACAGGAAGTGTAATTGAGAAACTTCCAAAATGTTCAACAAATGACGGAGACAACTGACTACCTGGGCAATCACCCAAAGTCTCATTTGTAATGTTGAAGCAACCAACTTTGGCTAAGGCCTAAAGTAACTTACATACCATTTTTAAAGGCAAGAGACTTTTTAAAACTATCTTACCCTGTCTTGGCAGGATATGACAGTTTTGTTTTATCCATTTATGGATACTCTGTATTTTTGTTAGTGGTTGAGGTCTGGGTATTTCTTTGCCCAAAGGCCAGTTCTGCCAAGAAGAAAGGCTCCAGGTGGAGTGTCTCTGGTGCTCAACATTCTCTGGGGAATAGATTGGTGTTGCCAGGAGTGATTGTGTCTCATTGTCACAAAACTCTAAATTAGATTAAAGGCCATTTTTTACAGCTCCTTGAAGAGGTTGAAGATTACCTATCTATGCTGAATATAATCTCTATGTATCTAAAGAACCTAAAGAACCTGATTAGTTTAGTTATAAATATAACAAACATAGATGACTATTGATTGATCTATAATTTTTAATACCTATTTAACTTAAAGACTAAGACAATAAACAACTGTGCAATAAATGAGGACAATGACTTTCAAATATAAACAATGTATAAGTATCTTAATCGGAGATAGTAATGTACATTGCGGTATGGTAAATATATATATATATCAATACATAAACAATGTTTTAAACAGAGGTAGAAGCATACATGCATACAATATTTAATATAATTTAACTCTGTATCAATATACAAAAATCTATACCAATATAATTATCTAAAAACAGTAACTCACAAATACCAATCTATCTATTATCCCATCATCCAAGTATCCCTCTCTCTTTTTTTTTAGAGATCCCTGAGCCTATAAAATTTCTCCCCCATCCCTCAACCGTATACCAATTATAATCAACCCCTAAATGATGTCCCTAAGCCTGAGGGCAAACTTTTATGGGAGAGGGGACGTCGTCCTCTACGCCAGATGCAGATGTATTAGGTCAGCACAAATAAATAACCAAGCCAGCTCAATAGGAATGGGTATTTTTAATGAATGAAAAGGGGGGAACTCACGCTACAAGGGTGGGAGGTCTGTGAGGTCCAAAGTCCTATCCGTTCGGCGGAAACCGCATGGAGAGAGAGCATACCTGTGTTCTCTCGATTTTCTACCTGGGGTCCAAGTGGCCACACCCCAACTTGATGTGATTGGTTAATGGCTTTTCCCCCATCATCTGATTACAGAGGAAGGCCAATTCGGGCACCCTCTCTACTATTGCTAGGAGTCTTAGCTTGGGCCATCTTTGTGGATTCTTGGGAATTTCTGTGTCACCGTTTCTCCCTAATGCCATAGTGGCTTCTCTATCAAGATACCTCTTCCATTGCTCTTCCACCCCATCCCCTTCCTCTTGACCATTCTGTTCCCCCAGGAACATTATCCTTATTTGAGGTTCTTACTATATACTCCACTAAACCACCATGCTTTATTTTTAACAAGGGATCAAGAGCTGGTTGCATTAAATCTTCGCATTGATAAGTAAGAGTGGAAGGGGAGGAAGGAGCTTGTCTTCCACACTGGTTCTTCCCTTCTATTTGTCCTGATAAAGCCCTCCACTTATGCTGCCTATCAATTTACTGGAATATTAAAATGAATGTGCCTATGTGAAGCAAGCAAAGACCAAGTAGAAGGTCAGGACAGGACAAACTTCAAGGCAGTTTGTCGGTATAAGAAACTTCTTATTCTGGTCCCTAGACCCAGCCAGCAACAGTCTTAACTTGAGAGGTGGGGCTGGGATCTTGGTTGCTGATGGTGTTCTGTGCATCAGTGAGGAGTAGTTCCTCCTACCTGCCCAGCCCCTGCCCCCACGCCGGTGTCAATGCTGTTCTTTTGCTCCACAATACAATACTTTCAAGTTCTCCTTTCAAGTCTCTAGTGTGGGAATGTTACCTTTCCTACCCCTGGCTCTGTTTATGGCAAATCTGTGACTTTTGAGCTCATGAATCAGCCCCTGAAGAGCTTTCAAACCTCAAAAGCTAAGGATTGTCACTATTTTTCGCTTTATTCTTGCTGTGGCATACTTCCTCTTTGGGACCACACAAAGGATGCTTACCAGGCTGAATGGAATAAGATGCAAGCAGGAAGAATCAGAAGTAAAAATTACAGCATTAATGCTTCAAAATGTTATCCCACGATAACTTCTAAATGCCCTGGACAGACCGAAAAAGATACAAGCTCTAAGGAGTACAGTAGTACTCTGTTACTGGAAGACTTTGAGAACAAATAGAGATCAATTGATTTAATCAGTTCACCTGTAGGAAGAATAGCCTCCTTCCAGGTGAAGATGGCTCACTCAATGTGACAGCATGGATTATTGGAAGATAATGGTATTCTAGACTAATAACTGGTATATTTTTAGTTTGATTTAGAGTAAATGAAATTATTTTTAATACTTTTTATTTGTGCCATATGTGTAAACACACATGTGCCACACTGTACACATGGTGGTCAGAGGACAGTGTTTAGGAGTTTGTTCTCTTCTATCAGGTGCCTCAAGAGATCAAATTCAAGTCACCAAGTTTGGCAATCAGTGTCTTTTATTCTCTAAGTCATTTATCTGGCAATATTAGTAAAAATCCCTTCTTTGAATTTGCACCTGAAATTTTCAAAAAGCTAATAATTAAGGCAAACAGTTCCCTCCATTTATTGGTTCATTTGCTTGTGAGCAACCCCCGAACATCCTACAGGCTAACTGTTAAAGGAACTAACACTACATTTGAAAGCTTGCTGTAATTAAGATGTTCTAGAACCTACAGGGGTGGCTTGCGACACAGTTGCCTTCTGAAATCAAAGCTCATGTACATAATTCTACAATGTGCATACGCAGAGTGGCTTTGGGTGTCAACTTGACACAGCTCGAGTCATCAGAGGAGGAGCCTCAAGCTGAAGAAACGCCTCCATGAGACCCAGCTGTAGGATCTTCTCCTTTGGTGATCAATGGGTAGCCCATGGTGGGCGGTGCCATCCCTGGGCTGCTGGTCGTGGGTTCTATAAGAAGGTGGTCTGAGCAAGCCAGGGGATGCAAGCCAGTAAGCAGCCCTCTTCCATGGGCTCTGCATCAGCTCCTGCTTCCAGGATCCTACACTGTTTTGAGTTCCTGTTCTAAATTCCTCCAGGGGTGAACAACAATGCTGAAGCGGAAGCCTAAACCCTTTCTTCCCCAGCTTGCTCTTTGGTCATGGTGTTTCATCACAGCAACAGAAGCCCTAACTAAGACAGTGTATGATGTGCACCGAGTTGTACGATGTGATACAATGGTTTTATGAAATCAAAGCTCATACACATACAATTGTAAATTAAAGGAGATTTTAAACTTTTTATAAATAAGGAAATGTTTATTGGCATGAAACTGCTGTTACCAATATGAGATATTTTAAATCTTTCCCCTTCATCCCTGCAGAAAAGGACATGTGAACTTCTTGATGAAGGATACTATTTACATGTTCAACTATAAAAATATTTGGTACCAAGCTATGTTAAAGGCCAGAATATCCCCTAGTAGTAATGGCCAAGTTAAAGTGTTTATCAACTTTCATCACTCACTTCCAGAGAAAACCATGTTAGTAGCAATGAACCATCTAAAAATATAGTTTTAATTAGGACAGTTGAGACTATCAGGATACAGGTCAGCAGAAAAGGAACAGAATATAAGAAAGATAGGTAGATTTATAATATACCCTTAACCAAACAACAATAGCAAAATGGGCCCTCTGTGGGCAGGGCAAGCGTGCACTTTCAAAGGTAGCAGAACCAGTCCCTTGTTGAAATTTTAGAATTGCAACATTAGGTACCTAGACAGGGTCACACAACCATTTCTACCTGCTGGTAACTGGAGGGTCAGGAGATATTCACCTTAGCCTTGTGCAGCCTCTTCCTCCACCTTGATGCAACCTTGCAGCAACCGTTGTGTACATTGTAAATTGCCTTATATGACTTTAGACCATGGTCCCATCAACAGAAAGAGATTACAAGGGGGCAGGGCTAAGAGCCCGGCATTTTTATTTCTGTCTCCCTTGCTTCCCTAAGCTCCCTTTCCTTTCTTCTGGTGCCTTCTAAAACTGCATGGCTGATAGTTATTGTTTTTAATCTTTCAAAGCCATTTGTTGACATACGGGATTCTCACCAATCCATTTCTTTTGGTATTTACTAATTTTTATTGTCCAGCTCTTCAAATGAAGAGTAAAAGCCTGCTGGTGGCTTTATAAGGGTGTACAACTTTTTATAAAACAAAGGTGAAAGGGTTTTGTTCTTGTTTTGTTTTCTTGTTCTCTGTATTTAAACAGATGAAAAATATAAATAAACAGATGCAAGAATGACTCAGGCTTAACAAAAGGACGTTTACTCTCCAAACCAAGTCCATCACAAAGACACAGAAATTCAGTTAAACACAAAGAACAACATGGAAAAGAGTGAGTGGCCTGTGACCCAGACAACTGAAATAGTTCCCTGTCATGCTCAACCCAACAACAGCCAAGGAAGTCGATGCTAAGGAGACATTTACAAAGGCTCTTTCATGGAGCCTCACCCACTTACCATCCATTAAAACAAACTTAAGGACAAAGTACAGACTACCCAGAATCAGAATCCTATAAACACAGCAAAATAACAAGTATGAATGCCAAGAGGCAAGACTCAGACACCACAGATTCGGGAGCTGTGGACCACAAGAGATGTGCACTAGGGTGGGGAAAGAAAGATTTTTAAATTTTTTTATAAATAAGGAAATGTTTATTGGCCTGATGCTATAACCAATATGAGATATTTTGAAACCTTCCCTTTGCCTCTTGTGGTCCTGACATGTCAAAGGCCACACATACTCTGTCCTCAGCTCACAAATGTTTTTAGTACGACATTACTAAAAAACGTATGTGCTTCTGTGCTTGTATCTAAATTTCCTCACTGTACTGAAGTGTTGTGAATTTGGTCTCATTGCTTAACCTCCTCGAATCTCTCTATTCTCAACATTATTAAATTGGGAAGGTGTCTCATCACTTCACCTCCTCGAATCTCTCTATTCTCAACATTATTAAATTGGGAAGGTGTCTCCCTGACCTGTCATAGTCCATAAATAATGAAGAGAAAAATAGAATTTCTTTTTTACTATACTTATTTAATTTTTGTAAAAAGCCTGCAGTTGGTCCATAGACATCAGGACACCTCCGTCCACCACACCAGGCGGGGAAGCTTCGGAAATGAGAGGTTTTTCTACTTTAATCATGCCTACGGTTGCAGGGGGATGGAATCTGTCAGAGAGAGGAAAGCATGGCAGCCGGAGGGTGAACTAGCCTGGTGGTCAGGAAGCAGGGAGACCACAAAAGATAGCGGGGGGCGGGGGGGGGG
>PVIU01002089.1:120925-184429 GCA_004026605.1 Ondatra zibethicus | reverse complement strand
ACACCCTCACCTACAGACACCCTCACCTACAGACACCCTCACCTACAGACACCCTCACCTACAGACACCCTCACCTACAGACACCCTCACCTACAGACACGCTCACCTACAGACACGCTCACCTACAGACACGCTCACCTACAGACACGCTCACCTACAGACATGCTCACCTACAGATACACTGACCCTGCCTGGCAAGGCTTAGGCCCCAGACAGGCTTTTTCTTCCCCTGTGTAGAAGAAGGCTACATAGCTTGTGGGGTCTTCTTTAGCCCCGCAAACTTGTGGCTGTGTCTATTATTTTTGTAAAGCAACAGAATTCTTGATTCTGCATTAAGAACAATTCACTCATTTGATGAACTTTTATAGGAGACTTCATTGCACACATTGCACAATTGAAATAGAAGATTTGAGAGAGGAAAATGCAGACAGACATCCTTCTCTGTCCTCACCACAGTGAAGGGTTCGTCTTCAGTCTCTCCTTTTACACTCACTATTATCACAGTCTTGCCAAAGTCTTCCCTCTTACACTTTCTGTCTGAGGCTGCTGACTTATTCCACAAATCCCACCTTGCATTGCACCTGCTTCTTAATCACTTCCGCCCTTTCCATACAGGAGACCAGGAGGACTGGATCCAGGAAGGCAGAATTCTGGATTCTTCCTGGCTGACCTTGTACATTTCCCATCTTCCTTCTCCCTTCCTGTCTGTCTCTTAAGGGCTTCCTGTTTGCTTCCTGTTTCATCTAGACTCACCTCCACCTGGCGCTGGCATTTGCTCTGGCAACAGAAGATGATTCTGGATTGGAGTTTCCCGAAGCACCTAACACACACCACTGCCTCATGATTCCAGCAACAGCTAGTCAGCTCCTTGGACTCAGAGCTATGAGGCAGTTTCTAAATTTTAATAATGCAAAACTCTCCCATGGTTCCCTCAGTCTTCACTGCTTCTTGCTGTCCCCTGGTGGCTTCAGAATCTTTTAAACTCTCTGTTCTCTTATGGCTTCTTAGTGTATTACATTAACTTTTTTTTTAGTATTTTATGTAATTTCTGTCTCTTTAATGGACTGTCCTTAGCAAACCCAATGCATGATGATCAATAGAGAACAAAAAGGGGGTATGAAGTGTGTGGAGCTGTGGGGAGAGTAGGGTGTCTGTAGCGAAGATGCTTTGCGTGCGTTGCAGGTGACATTATGTGAGTAGGGGAGGGAAACCCTTGCAATGCCAGTGATGTTTAGGAAAATAAGCTTGTGTGAGCTAAGCAGGTACAGTCAGCTCCTCTGCCAAGAGCCTACAGCTGGGACTCTAATGTGCTTCTCTTCTTTTGACTCTGTTTTGGGCTGTGGTTTGCTCACGCATCTGCTCCTTCACAGTAGGCTTGTGCATCCTTGTTTGTAAAACCGCCCCACAAACAAGCCATCCTTCAAGGTCAACCATCACAGGCACCGTGCTTGTCCCATCTCAGGGGGTCCTGTGGGCTGGTTTCAGAGAGATCTTGGTTGTGAAGAATCTTCTGGCTACACTGGGACTACACATGAGCACTGGGACCCCATGACCATTGTAGAAAGTATGGCTATAAGGTTGACCACAGAAAGAAAGCATACGGCTGCTTCCCTGGGCAGTGCCAGGGGTAGCACTGCTTCATCATCAAAGGACATTAGAAACCCACAGGGCAACCATGAGAGAAGCCTGCTACTCCATCCTCCCAGCCTGCTGCTCGGTGCATGCTCCAAAGGCTCCAGCTGCTTTACTGCCAAGGACTCTACACAAAGTCTACCATTTGAGGTCTTCCAGTTGTTTGTGTTTTAACAAAAATATAATTATCACACAGAACATTTCAATGAACAGAGCCCTGCACGCACGCACACACACACACACACACACACACACACACACACAATGTTGATAGCCTCATTCTAGACTGTCTAAATGCCACAATGGCTTGGTGTGTTGGCAAAGCACACTACCATTTAAGATCTCAGTTTCATAACCTCAAAAAACTGATGCAAGAATAATAAAACATATATTTTATAGTTAAATTTATCTAATTACCTAATTAATTTCATCTTAAGACCCTAGAAAAATCTGTATTTTGTCCAAATACAAAAGGTTATCTCACGAAACATGACTTTGATCTACTTCAATTGATGATATATTTATTCCAATTTAAAATTCAAAGGTGCAGCAGTGGCACACATATCCCAGTAGCAACCAACAGCTCTCTCAATGGACTTAGGATTCTCTCAATAAGAAGGAAACCATGTCTGGTACTGTAAGCCCTTCTAGCTGCTCCGTGCTAGGGAAGTCACAGTTATTAGAGGATAATCTACAACCAATAAATTACTAATTACTAAACCAGCATAATTTTTAACTATAATCTATAAATAATTCTCCATACTGGTATGGGAGGTGATGTCTGCTGTGAATATGTTTTATTGCCATTGGTTAATAAAGAAGCTGCTTTCAACCAATGACTTAACAGAATAGAGCCAGGCTGAAAGATATATATATATATATATATATATATATATATATATATATATATATAGAGAGAGAGAGAGAGAGAGAGAGAGAGAGAGAGAGAGAGAGAAAGTAGGCATGGTCAGAAAGAAGCCATGTAGTTCCTCCTGAGACAGACGCCAGACACCGGACAGAATTTTACCTGGTAAACCATAGCCATGTGGCAATACACAGATTAATGGAGATGCTTAGGATATAAGAGCTAACAAAAAATATGCTTAAGCTATTGGTCAAACAGTATTGCAAATGATAAAGTTTCTGTGTGATTATTTTGAGTTAGGGCAGTCAGGAAACGAACTAACAGCCTCCACCAACAGCACACAATCACAGAGAAGTGTAGTTTCCACCATCATCAAGAAAATTTCTCCCCTTTGCAACAGGTGGACAGCACTACAGAAAACCATGACCAACAGAAGTGCAGAGTTGTGGCACCCAGCCCCAGGGGGTCCATCTACAAGTGCTGCTGCATCCGAGTCTCAGGTAACAGTGCAGAAGAGGGAGCAGAACTAGCTTGTAAGAGCCAGAGGCTCCAGGAGTTTTCTGTAAGATTATGTCTCCTGGTAACGTCTGAAGCTATCCCCACTCATCACCATGCTTGCCCAAATGTGAGCTGAACAAGGACGATACCACTGGGCTGGGAACAGTCCATGAGCTCTCAACTCTATGCAAAGAACTATCAGCAACTAAAGTATTCTGAGAGAGGGAGAGGCAACGGGTCTTTTCTGGGGAAGAGCACACCAATTGAACTGAACAGGTTATATTTAGGCGTGTGTGTGTGTGTGTGTGTGTGTGTGTGTGTGTATTATATACATATACACATAGAATAACAATGAGAAAGAGGCCATGAATTTGGAGGAGAACAATGAGGGTTGTATGGGAAGGTTTGGAGGAAGGAAAAGGAGAGCAGAAAATGATAATCTGAAAACACAGAACATTAAAAACCAAACAAACTTTTCTTTTTAACCATGTATCTATTTTTATGGAACCAATGTAACCAGTAGAGACTTCTGGAAACCCCTGGCATTTTCCCACAGCTGTCTGACAAACTTCCTTATCAGAACCTCCTTTGAGTACAGGCCCCGCCTCCCAAGGTGGAGTCAGCACCATCAGTGACTCTCATCTGATGCCACTGCCAGACAAAGCTTTAAAACTTGGCTCCTCTCCTTTGTCTCTCCAATGCTGACTGCCTCCTTCAGACTCCTGCTTTCTCATTGCATTTTCCCGTCGGTTGACTGCTTGGCAGAGTTCCAACATTTTCTAGGATTTACTGGCTGCTTTGGAAAAATCTCTCAATGACTGGAGTTTCCAGGGAATTCCTGGAGTTTGTGGCTGGAAATGAGACCTAGTACAATTCAAACCAGTTCCCCAAGCGACTCTCCAACCGCGTGAGGGGGCGCTTACACACCAAGGACGTGTATATCACATCATTGTGACATGTATGTGTTCTTATTTTTGAAAGCAAGAGAATAACTTAATTTTAGGAGAAATGATGAAATAATGATGCTTTGTATTGGGGGGACTAAATTTTATATAAACATTATGCCCAATATCATTAAGAAACCATAGTTACTTTTTTGACCAAAGGCAAATCCAAGTATAGAACTAAGCCTGAAACACTTTAAGAAAATATATTCTTGTCATTGCCAATCAGACAGGTTTCTAAACAAACTCATCTGGAAGTATTGACTAATAGAGCATCTAAAATAGTTTTATCAAAACTCCTAGTGGCCAGTCAAACCACTCTACAGGCCTCAAAGGAGAATTTTGTGCTTAGCATTCACTGCAGAAAGAAATCAGGTGAAATGGATTATAGAACTAATATTATCTTTATGTATATTCCAAATAAAGGAGGAAATAACCTTTCTCCCTCTCTCCCCCTTTTCTCTCTTTCAATAGGGTGGCTCTCAGGTTAGAAACTAGGGCTTGTTAGGTGTTTGGCACATATTCAGGAACTGTACCACCTCTCAGACCTAATATTTCTGTTTATAAATTTGAAAGACGGTAATTCATTATAAGAACAATGATTTTAGTTAGTAAATAACAATTTGAGGATGCAAAGATGAGAACACAAATACTCTTGAAGGATTCATAGGAGTCTAAAAAGCCTGGCATCTCTAACATGGCCAAGAACTTATAGCTAGGAAGGTCACAGGCCTTAGAGGAGAACCTAAAGATCTTACATTGCTAAAATTTACATAGTACCAAACTAATTCATCCAAGTGTCTTATTATTACACCCATATATTATTGCAATTCTCAGCCCTCATTAGAGAGGGTTTTGTTGTTGTTTTTGTTTTTATTTTTTTAGAGACAGGGTTTCTCTGTGTCACTTTGGAGCCTGACCTGGAACTCACCAGGCTGGCCTCAAACTCACAAAGATCCACCTGCCTCTGTCTCCCAAGTGTTGGGTGGCATTAAAGGCGTGTGCCACCATCGTCCGGCTCAAGAAAGGTGTTTTTACAGGAGATGACAATCAGCACAGAGACTCACATCTGGTCATTGAGCAGAGAACAAAAAATTGCAGAGTGTTCATCCCCTAGGGGAATATCCATATCGGGTTCCTTCATCCCGGTTTCAAGGATCATCACAGAAGTGGGGGATGAAAAACTGTGAGACCTAGGGCCAGGGAATGATTATGACGAAACATAACCATAATTATAAACATAATCAGTGCTTTATAGACACCACAGGGTAGCTGCACACGTGCACTGACAGAGGCCAGGGGTTGGGGACCAGGGGAAGGGGGCAAACCGTATAAAAAGGTTGGGAAAGTGGGTGTGCCTGTGTCAGGTTAGAGTTGTGGTGTTAGCTACACTATGGTTGCACTAGCACACACTACATTGTGCATTTCACAGTGAGAAGACTTAGCTGCATGCACTCTCAGGAAATCTGTTGAAGCAAGCAGGCAGGATTATCTCTGAGAGGTTCCATGGACACACACATTCTCTAAGTTAATATTACTCTTACTGCATTTCCATCATCACCCCTTGTCCAGGAAGTCTCATTACTAAACACTTCCGTATCTGAAAGAGACAACAGGGCTTATGCCCTTCCTTTTGCCCTCTGAAATGTTTCTTACGCTGTCAAGTATCAGAAGATGTCCAGGGATGCTACAACTCAGTGTATTTATAGCAGGTGATGACAGCAGACATGGAGATGTCAATTTGATAGAGGATGTAGTATAACAGAACCATTTTTTGTTAGAAAGTGTGTGTTTATTTAGCAAAGTGTAATTCCAATCAAAATATTCGGAGGCGGTTACCAAGATGCTCAGAAATAAGTTCAGCACTGAGAGGTCTTACCCAGTGTGATATTCTTAGGTTTAACATGTAAAATCTCACCCCTCAGGGCTCCCTGGTGGTCCTGTCATCAGGTTCCAGAGTTTAGCAGTGTTAGCAGCCTCTCCCCCACACACTGTTTGCTGTGCCTCCATTTTTGGTCCTGACAACCCAACTCTGCATGAGATTCAAGCTTGGACTTGACTTTCGGACATTCCCCACTTCCTTCCAAGATGGGCTGAGGTGCCCTCTTTCTGGTTTTCCTCCAGCCCACACTTGTTCCCTCACCTGCCTGTTTGCTTCACACGACAAGCGTCTTCTGGGGTGCAGAGTGAGCGAGCTGCCATGTTGGGGGTCATTCATTATTAAAACTATTCTAGATGGCTTTTTTTGTTGCTTTGATAAAAAAAAAGAAAAGCCACGATGGCTAAAATCAACTTGGTGGGAAAGGGCTCATCTCAGGTCCCACCCTCTGGTCTATCTCCAAGGGAAATCAAAGCCGAAACTCAAGGAGGAAGCCAAGCAGAAATCGTGGAGGAATGCTACTTACTGGCTTGTTCTGCAGTTCGTACTGAGGTCTTTTCTTACACAGCCTAGGCCCACATGCCTAGGGGTGGTGCTACCCACGGTGGAGTGGGTCCTCCCACCTTAACCACCAATCGAAACAGTCTTTCACAGATACAGCCACAAGCCAACCCCATGGAGGCAATTTATTCAGCTGACGGTTTCTTCTCCCAGGTGATTCCAACTATTGTCAAGCTGAGAAGAAAAACTATCTTGGACAGGACCCATGGTTCCGACTGTAGCGTGTAAAGAATTGCTTGTTTTAGTTTTTTTTTTTAATCAATTAACTTTCACAGTAATCTCTGTTCCCTAGAAGACTATGAGGAGAATGTTTCCGAGATCAAAATGTGATGGTGGAGGTGGGTGGGGCAGTGTATCCACACATACATATTTGAAAACTGTGTTTTCTTACAGCCATACACCAGTCTCTCTAGCGAGTGGTAAACACACTACATTCTTAAGCATATATGTTTTCTGACGGAAAGTATTCGGGTTAGGCAGAGGGCACACAGTATTTCCTGCTAGACAGATATATTGCCTCCAGCATTTCCACTGGCTCGGCCAAAACGTGGGTAACAATGAAATCGATGGCTACAGCCTGTGCACGCTAGATACAAATCCTTTAGATAACAAAGTGCTTAAGCTGTCTTTCCAGAAAAGGCCTCCGGATACCACTGGAGGACAATTTAGAGCTGTCTCTACAAGACTGGATATGCGCAGAAATCAGACTGTCCACGTAAAAAGGCCTTCAGCTGTCACAGGCTCAAGATTTCCCCGGTAGAACCTGACATGCCTGCATAAAACCACAGAGACAATCTGCGTTTGCACACAGAAGTCTAAAGCCTGATCTCACTGTCCAAACTAACAACAGCTTCTCCTCTCTTACCTCACAAATTCCCATCACAGACCTATCTGAGAGTCCCAGCTGAGCTTGCAGCCCCCCACCCCCCGCCCACCCCCTGCCTCCTTGCTCACTGCCAGTGCATGGAGAGAAGTTCAACATTACCCTGGACACACATCAAGAGGAGCACAATAGCTTCTCTGGCTTCCTGCCTCCCATTGGAGAGCCGCGGGGGGGGGGGGGGGCAACAGGAGAAACAACCCTGTGTGAATCTCAGGAGTCTCAGGGACTTCGCAAGAAACAGCGTTTGCCTGCCAGCAGGGAGGCCCTGGTTCTATCCGCAGGATAAACAGCAAATAAGAGAATTCATTGAAGAGCTGATATCTATGTTGACTTCAATTGAATATGTGGATCAATAGAAAAATGAGCATGGAAGGAGCTGTCACTCAATGTGCACAGGTTTGAAAGATGGGGTGACCACAATCAGGAATGCAGAGCGGACTCACCAGCTTGTCTTAATTAAGGTTTCTATGGCTGTGATGAAAGACCACGACCAAAAGCAAATTGGGAAGGAAAGATTTTCTTTGGCTTATGCTTCTAGTTCACAGCCCAACACTGAAGGAAGTTATGATAGGAACTCAAGCAAGAACCTGGAGGCTGGAGCCGATGCAGAGGCCAAGCTTCTTGGCTTGCTCTTCATAACTTCCTCAGCCTGCTTTCTTATAGAACCCCGCAGCAGCCCAAAGATGGCGCCACCCACTAGGGCCTGGGATCTTCCCCATCAATTACTAATTAAAATGCCTTAATAGGCTTGCCTACAGCTGGATCTTATGGCAGCATTTTCTCAATTGAGGTTCCCTCTTCCCAGATAACTCCAGCTTGTCTAAAGCGGACATAAACTCTTTGGGGACCAGCTCGATGTTTGTATTATCTGAAGATGGAGGACATGTGTGATTGTGTTTAAAATGCCATTAATTTGTCTCGCATTGCATCAAACACCTCTAATTCTTTTGCTAGACGAGAAAGAAAAGCTACACTTTGTGCATTTGGTGAAGGATGAAGCACATTCTCGTGGTCCCAGTACCAGCTTCCATGGTTTATAGCCCAGGGGAAGCCTTCTGGTCTACTCTTTATCATTGCTCTCTCTTCAAACAATGCATGTTTACAACTTTGGATGTTAATTCTCCTAAGTTAAAAGAGAATAAAAAATCTCAAGCTACTGCCAATTATCTAGATTCACGGGAATTATCCAGGGAGTAACTAAGCTACTATGGGGGCTCTGCTTCTGGGAACCCCCACGCCATCATTGCACCTTCATCCCAGGGCTGACTGGAAGCACCTTCCCAAATCTCCATGGACAAACCCAAGATGGCTAAATTCTGAAAGGCATAGCTCACAGACACTTTCCTTTTCTGGATTAAGTCTTTGGGGAAGAAAGTCAAGGAGGTCTTAATTGTGTGTGTGTGTGTGTGTGTGTGTGTGTGTGTGTGTGTGTGTGTTACCTGAGAAGTTTGGGTCCTTAATTGCAGAAGATTTTTTTTTTCTTGGTAATGTGTAATAAGTCACCCGTGTGTCCTCATGCTTGCCAAGAATGCTAGGTAACCCCCGCCCTAGCTCGGATGCTTTGTCCACTCACTAACCCAAATCTCTGACAAATAGAAGCCAGCATGAGATCAGAGCATATCAGATTTCACCAAAGGGAAACTATTATATGTTAAAAGTGTTTTAAAACATTTAACATTTGCATGTGTTTAGGTGTTCTAAGGAGCCGGCTGTGCCCATCCTTTGTGTGTCTGCTATTCTCCCACACATGCACAGGTTTCTGATGAGACACAGGACTGAAATCTCCCTTTGCAAGGAGGAAATTCAATATAAGGCAGACTAGAAGTCTTTTCTAGAGGTGAAGTCAATGCTCAAATATTTTCTGGTAAATCTTTAACATCCTCGAGACCTAGAAATATTTTGACTCTATGTATTTTCCTTTTATTTTCCCTTTTGGTTTTTCAAGACAGGGTTTCTCTGTGTAACAGCCCTAGCTGTCCTGTAACTTACTCTGTAGATCAGACTGGCCTTGAACTCACAGAGATCCGCCTGCCTCTGCCTTTCTCGTGCTGGGATTAAAGGTGCGCGTCACCACTGCCTATTGATGGTATTTTCAATCCCCTACATTCTACTTTGCTCAACCATATCTATAATTATTTTTGCCTTTTTTTCTTAAAAAAAATGGAATTACCTGAAGAAAAGTGAAAGAAACTCCATCCAGATTTCTGCCTGGGTAAGCCTAAGGGATGCCCGCAGCGATGGTTACTATCTAAGGCCTATTTGACAGGATGGAGGGTGTCCATGGAAACAACCCTCCGGTTGTGCCTGTGACAGGCCATTTAGATGAGGTCCACTGAGTTGGAAAACCATTCCACCGGCAGGAGGCCTAGACTGTAACAAAAGGGGAGCAAAAGCTGGGTGCCGGGATTCGTCTCCCTCTACTTCCTGACTGTAGCTGTGATGTCCCCAGCGGCTGCCACCACGGCTTTTCCACCACGGCGGCCTGAACTGAAAACTGAGACACTTCAAGTCCCCTTTGCGAGGCCATCTTGTCATTGCAACGAGACAAACGACTGAGATACAAAACTCTCAGTTTGGCCACATGCTCCTTATTCTGAGCTCCCTGAAGTGCGAGCAATGTCTGCTTCGATACTCAGAGATAGGGAAGCACCAGATAGATTCACAGTCTGACAGGACCAGCATGGCCCCGTCATGGCCCCATCATGGATGAATGTCCTGATTTGTAAGTACACAGCCATTGTCAGGGTGGAAGACACAACATTCTAGTGGGTTCAGACATCCTATTAAATAGCCAAGACAAGTAAGTCATGAACACTGTTAATTAACACTGGTTCAAAACAATGGCAATTTCTACAATTTCCACTGTGGGCCCACACATGAAATCAACAACAACAACAAACAATCATTCATGTATTCAGACCTGGGCACAATTCCTTATGCTTTTCTTTCAAACAGAAGTGTTCTTGCAGTTTTCTCTCTTTAGAAGACCAAGGGTGGGGACAGAGACCATTCTATCGACCCAAGAAAAGAGCATGGAATATTTTAAAGAATTTTAAATTTCTTGGCAATTTCCACCTGCTGTCACAAACCACAAAAATGTCTACTGCGGTAACAGGACAGGTGAAAATGTTTCCAGGGTTCCTGGCTTTGCTTCTCCTCTCCCACCAGCATTGACACCTCACGCCCCGCAGACAGCTATCCGTACTCACCAAACCTTGGCAGGTCGAAAGGGCCACTGAGGAATTCCCCTGGGACCGTAGGTAGCCTTGGTAGAAGCAGAACTCCTCTGGTGGTAACACCTGCACAGACGTGGTGCCTCCCTTCCCGAGAGTTTGCACCATGAATCCGGGAGCCACCAGGTTGCTGGCAGCTCTCAGGTCGAGATGGAGGTCGTGCCTGGGACCCTTCAGTCGCAGGTGGAGGGCATCGCCTCCCGGCTGGGCCGCTGCTCGCCGCCGCCGCCTCCGCTGGTGATGCATGATGTCATGGGATACATAATCTCCGTTGTGGTCCACCTCATACGCAGAAACCAGGTCATACTCTGAAACTGAAAAAGGAGCAGAGGCTGAGGAATCCTGGAGTTCTGAGAAGAATCCCAGACTGACTGCACGGTATAGTTGTTGGGCTAGTAATGAAATATTACCCTGAAAGAGCAATTCTTGTTTGATGTGGCATTGGCTCTCCCTTTTATGTCTAGTGGAATCTGCTGTATCGGTAACAAACTGTCACGGCAGTAGAGATTTATCGGAAGTTTGCTTCCAACACTTTCCCGTTTAGCTGTGTTGTTTATCCCTCCATGTGAATTTGAGACTGGGTAGATGTTGAAACCCACCTCCCCCATCATTTACTGGGTGGAAATAGCAACAAGGTCTTATGTTTTATGATAGCTGTGAAGCATTCCCTTCTTCATGTGTTTTATATTTTGTATAAAAACCTATACTGAATTGACATTTTGGCTTCAAGTACCATAATTGAAAGAGAAAAACCATGGTAGATATTCTTGCTGTTTATTTAATTCTGAAATCATTGAGCACACAGGAGGAATGGTAGGCTGCAGACACATCCCAGGAATCGCGGGTTACTCTACAGAGATGCTCACACGCCCTGGACCCCCTGAGCCACCACAGACCTTCCTGTTGCCCTGATCTCCCTTTTGTCCATCTGGGTTCTCAGGACATCAGCAGCAGCACATCGCTGGGTCACGCCTTACCACTATACTTACGGTATCTTGGTTTAAAGAGCATTTAACTAAACTAATTCATAAAAGTAAAAAAAAAAAAAACAAAAAAACAACAACTCCAAGACCCTGTCAGACCTACATGGCTAAGACCGAAGAATCATCTAGTACTACACCTGGAACCCCCACCTTCTGCAGACAGCAGAGAGAGGCTTTCTTTTCTGTGTTCCAACGTGGTCCTATGTATATTGAAGCATGTTCTGCCATTCTGGGAAAGCATCTTTTTTTTAAGATGATAACCAGGACTTTCCCAGTTCACACCACCGTCTACAATATCTTCTCTTTGTCTACCGTCTGGGAAGAGGCTACTTCCAGGAGGGTAGGAGACACGGGCTGGGCTTCTAGGTCAGGGTCACAGCTGCCTGATCAGCCATGTTATCAGCTGAGACCTGTGGCCAAGATAACTTTGTCGAGGCCAAGGTTAAAAAAGTATTTTAGTTTGAGATTAGTTAGCTTGGTTTATGTCTTTAAAATATTGAATTAAGCATGTAGTGTGTGTGTCCAATTGTATATGAGTGTTGGCTGGCTTTTGTGCTTGCACTTTTTCTAATAGCTGAAAGCAACATGCCGGCATGGTGTCAGGCCTTGCTCTGGGTGTACTGCCAGGTGTCTTTGCAAAGAGCAGCACTCTAAGCATGGGGACTAGAGGGACCTAACCTGACAATGTGGCAGGTCATCCTTCAGACAGCACCTTCGGAGCTTTCCTGTTCCAATATTCTAAACACATGGGTTCTCCCTGGAGTATAAACAGATTTCTGCTTAAGAGGTAGCTCTGCTAGACTCCTGGTAATCAAGGCTCCTTTTCTGATTCATCAGGAGCAGACACAGTTTTCAGACTGTGTCTAAAATATTATTTGATTATAGGGAAGCAATACCCATGTACTTATCACCAAATTGTTTTGAATGGACACAGTCACTTGTCTGTGATGCTTTCTGTCATGCCAAGCAATAAACAGGGGAAACAGAAGAAAGTGGTTGTCAGTGACAGGACACAAAGGGCAGGTGGCTGGGTTTGGGAGAGGGGAGGAAGGTCGGAGATTAAGCAGGGTGCCTTGTCAGGATGTTCTTCTGACAACCATGCTGGGTGAGGACACAAGGATGACAAGATTATGGAGCCTGCCACATAGCAGAGGGTAGGCCAGGGCTCTGCTCCTGAGACTCCCATCTCCTTCAGGTCCACAGCATTTGTGTGTCTCTCTCCAGTCCAAAGCTTCATCTGCAGGTCTAGCAAGTGAGAGCAACGGACTGGACTGGGTAGCAACCTGTAGATTGCATGGCAGGTGACTGGATGCCTGCATCAGAGCTGGTGGTGACTGAGCTTTGGTGGGGTCAGACACATTGGTTTACTGTTTTCTATAGGGGTGTGAAGGATCAGACAATCTGGTACCTGGTGAAGGGGGACAGGCAAGCACACCAGGCCTCAGCATGTCTGAAGTGACAGTGTGGGTGCATCCTCTGTCTGCACACTGTTGGTTTGCAGTTCCCCAAAGCACTTTCCTTAGAGGAACGCCTCCCCTGCTCTCTGCACTGTGGGATAGGTGTAGCTGCCAGGGTGCTGTGAGCTAGCACACCTGGCTCCTCATGAGGGAGCCCCCGCATGGCTTCTAGATTCTTCCCCCTCCTGCAGGGGTGGTGCAATAAAGGCAAGAGGCACAAATCTTGCTGTCAGCCTAACTAGTGAGCATCATTGTACATACAGGGGTGATCATGGCCACATCATTCAGCCACACTGCTCCTCGATATGTGCCTGGGGGGCTCTTGATCAACATACTACAGGAACAATGAACACTTTTTACAGTAGCCAAGTCACAATCAACCTAGGTGTTGGCCATCAGGTGAACAGATACAAATAGATGTATTATCATAAAAATAATAGACACAAACGTGCGCACACACGCACACACACATACACTCATGCATGCACACACATGCATGCACACACATAGACATAGATTAGCACACACATGCAAGAAGGGGTAAAGAACCAAGCCCTTTGCTTGCAGGACAAAGTATGTAGGCAACCATAGATCATCATAGTAAGTAAAATAAGGCCCAGAAAACAAATATACCATCTTCTCTGTTATTGTGGAGAGCCTGTATTTTCCACAGCTGTGTAAACCTTATTTTCATATACAATATTTAAGTAAGAAGTGAGTGAGCCTATCCGGAGCAATGAATGGGAATGGTGGGAGAGAGGAGAGGGTGAGAGAGTGGATGTGTTAAGGTAAATGGCACATTTATGTGCAAAAGTCCTTAGGAAGCCCACTGGTCTGTGCAATGAATATATGCCAATCAGTGAATAAGGAGTGACTGCTAGCTAACAATGCAAACAATTCTCCAATGACATAACCCATGTTCTTGTGGCCTCTACTTTGGAGGTAAGATAATACATTTTATTTGAGGAAGGGACAGAGTATTAATTGTGTCTGGCAATTATTGATAATTTGCTTTTATATAGATGAGCCTTGTTTAGATAAATGTCTGATACCCAGCTGCCTGGGGTGAGTGACCTGGTGTGCAACACTGATAAAGATTTGCAAGCACTCTCACTGGAGACGATTTGATGACCAGTGCGGCACCATGGAGAAGAGACATTCAGGAGAACCCTGCTATAAACTCCATGGCTCAATAACTTCAGTATTGGGGGGGCAATGCCCCAAACTTTTAAGTTGTGAACCTTAAGCATTTTGATATTTAACAATTGTTCGTAATGCAGTTCATCTCACTGTATTCACTGAACTCTCTGGAAAGGTCAGTGCCAGCCTCAGCAGAAATTGTGTGCTGGACCGGGGACCGAATGCCCTGCTGTGACTAAAGACCTGGCTTCCAGGTAGCATCGTGGTCTCAGCAAGGCTGCTTCTCTCAGGAAGCATTCCGCTCTTTGTGGAGATGGTTTTGGCTGTCACTAAGGGGAAGGAGGACGCTGCCCCTGCATCTAGGGAGGCTGGTGGACACTGAACAGTGTTACTCCTGCCAGGGCTTGAGAAACTTTGATTTTATCAAGGCCCAGAATCAAATGCTCGCAAATGTGTGTGGATGGCTCAGAGCTGGAGGTCACAGTGAATGAGCTCAGAAGGCAAGCATCCTACTGCACTTGCTGGACCAGCAAAGACAAAGAATAACGACAGGAAACTGAAAGCTATAACCTAACTTAATGTGTAATGTGTTAAGATAATCACTCCCCAAACCAGTGACTTACGATTTAAAAAGAAACAAGACTCCTGCAGCTTGATAATCCTTTAAATAAGCCTGGTCTATGCAGATGTTTGCAATGAGAAAAAGTTCACAAAGGGCTCCCTGACTCACAACCCCCAGTGACTTGATTAAACGAGGTTTCTTGAACACAGCCTCATGTCTGGGAAGGCTCCCATCTGGAACTGATGGCATTAAGTTCAGGCGCACCAGTGGGTGTGCCAGGTCAGCGGCAACCACTTAGTAGAGGGGACATCAAAGACCCATGTGAAGGCTGATTTGGGATACCCAGCCCTCACATGCATGCACACTGGTTGTTAGAAACTGGCCATCGTAGGTATCTGTACATGCCGTGAGTCAGAGCCCCAAGTCCTACCACAAGCTCCCAACACTCATGAGCACAGCCTGGGCCTGCCCTATCTCAGGATATATATGTCTAAATATATGTCATTGTAAACCTGGAATATATAGGCAAAAATATACATCCTTTATGTCCAGTTAAGTATCTTTTTAAAAATGCACTTTACTTAACTAGATGCATGTGTGTGCGGCATGTGTGTGTATGTGTGTGTGTGAGTGTCTGTGTGTGTGAGTGTGTGTGTTTGTGTGTGTGAGTGTGTGTGTGTGTGAGATGTACCATATGAGCGCAGGTGCCAGCGGAGGATTGCTAGGTTCTCTGGAACTGACATTACAGGAAGCTCTGAGGCACCTAGGTCCTGGAACCCAACTGGGTACCTCTGGAAAAGCAGCAGACACTCAAATATAGCCTGGGAGTCATCTCTCTAACAACACCCTCTCTGCTAACATTCTAAAGAACTTCGGAACTTTGCCTTGGATCTGGAAGTCCAAGGTTTTTAAAAAGCTAAAAATCTGTGCTACGCTCTTGGCAGTAACCATGGATATTATTACAGAGATAAATATGAAGAAAACCGCTGAGTAATAAAAAAAGCAAAAAGCGAAATAGAGTCATCAAAAAAGTAAACTGATGCACTCCTGTTCGATAATCAAATTGATCTCAAATTATTTAGCCATCATTACCTCAAGGAGCATGTGAGGCTCTCTTTCCTACTGAACAATTACCTCACACATCCAGAAAAACAGCAAGAACCCTCACAAGTCTCACTTTCAGCCAAACTCAGCTCGAAAGCTAATTTAACAATCAGCGCGTATCCCGGAGACAGGGCTTCTCACCGTGTGCAGACCCGGAGGGCACAGAGCACTCTTGGCCCTGTATCTCTGTTCTGACACATCTTGCCTCTGCTGGGTGATGGCTGTCCACGCTCTCATTTCGTCTTTCGATAGCTAACGGGTGACAGCACCAGGAGAGAGTGGGCAGGCATCCTGTCTCCACTAAGTTAGCGCCACCCTGGCAATGGCTCACACCCTAGTACTGGGCACTCTGTTCAGGCCGGTAAGTGCCTGTCATGGAAACACTGCCCTTGGGATCAGGAACTGAGATGCCAGGCAGTGAGAGGCCTGTGGCCTCAGGCAGTAAGTGTGTCTTCTCTTCCTGAAGAGATGCTCTGTCTATAATGGTATCATCTTAGAAAAGCCTTCATTAGTGCAATAAACATGTCCCGGGCGGGCCGGCTGGATTTCCTAGCCTGCTCGGTGCTAAGCCTTTGATCTGACAATCAGCATATCCTCTGACCCTATAGCACCCTGCACTTCGGCAAAAAACAAATGCCGAAGGCATCATGAGTCCCTATGGAATGCTCATGATTTTATTCTGAAAATAGGGCAAAGTGCAATGTTAGAGCGGTAAGACCGCCTATAGGTCATGAGGTTCTGGACTGTGAGGAGAGGCAGATGCGCGGTGGGGATGAAGGCGGCAGAAGGTGGGCTCCAAACAAACACACTGACAACTGGTGGGCCCGCACTGTACTGTTTGCGTCTGGCGCCCTCCAGTGGTGCTTAGTCCTATGGTCGAGACTCATCCATCCCTTCCTAATTACCCTCGTATTTAGTATTGGGAGTTTCAGCGACCAATGTGCACATTCAGTTCTTATAAATTTACCATGATGAAGAGTGAGATAATGGGGACTTCCAAAGGGTCAATCCTTTAATCGTGTAAATCTTCTGAAAATCCACCAAAAAGCTTAAAACTGGCTCACCTTTGGTAGCCAATCCTGCTAACACTCTCCAGCTAATCCGACCCAGGAAAGGACAGGAGAGTAACCAACACGTGTTGCCGGTGCCGCGGACCCAGCGCGGACTGGACCCTCCTAGTGACTATGCGCTAGCCTGCTTTCTCAGTCACCGGGCGTCCTTGCTAGAACATCTCACAAGGAAAAGCTTCACTTGTGAACCACAGCGACTGCCTTGCTTTGCAGAAGCTTTGGATTCGAGTTCATGCTTAAAATGGCCCAGGACACGAACGTGCCTTGCTTGGGATGTCCTCCTGCTAGTGATACTGATTTGGTCACCTTTTGTCTCCAGGTGTGTCAGTCAAAGGCGAAGAAGACTTCAGCGGGAAAGAAATGCAAGGGTGAAGAAGCTGGAGTGGGAGCAAAGGCTGCCTGTGTTAGGTTTGGTGTATATACATTAGTGATGCGTTTATTACGTTAGTATATAGAGTGTTCTAGGATCTTCCTATGCTCAGATATATTACCCTTTCTCCAGTGTAACGCTGGCATGCCATTACCGCTTCTCTGGAAAATATGATACAGATATTTGTGGGAGGTCATCTGTAAGCAGGAGCTCACAATGTAAACGAAAAGCAAGATCGCATCTTCAAAGCTCTTAGCGTCCTGAGCCCCGAGGGGCTTGCGGACTAGTGGCAAGGGATTGCCGGTCGCTTACCTGGGGGAATCCGCGAGCCCCCACTTTGCAGACTTACCATCGGTTTCCAGCCAATCCGACCCCGAGGATAGTGGAGTTTGCGGGTCTCCCGGACTCCTAGACGCTGCATTTGAGGGTCCCAGGGCGCAAGCAGGTGTTCGCTAGAAAAAGTGAGAGCACCTCAGTGGAAATGCGGGACTGCAGAGCCCAACTACCTGGGGAAGGCGCTTCCCCGTCTTAGGGACTCCGCTGATACCTGCGCGACTCACCTGATCACTGACCTGCGCCAGCAACAGCACCCAAAGCGCTGCACAACCACTGGGTTGCATGGCCCCGCCGCCGCGAGGGCTCATAAACTCGTCTCAGCGGTCTCGGCTGGGTCACTAGATAGTCCCGGGGTGCAAGCGGTGTGCTAGGGAGCAGCGGGCTGGATCCAACAGAAGCTCAGGGTTTCCAGGCAGCAACTCCACCATGCACACCAGAGTTATCACTGCAGCTTCTCTCTGCACCAGGGGTGGAGTGGCAGTGGTGGCGGGGGCGGTGGAACACCCGCCCCAAGCATGGGACAGCAGGGAGGAGGGCAGGGAAGGAGAGGGCAGGGCGAGGGAGGGCAAAGGAGAGAAAGAGAGGGGCGGGGAGAGAGGGGGGAAGTAAAGCTGGGAGGGAGGAGGGGTACCAGCAGGAGAAAGGCCAGGGAGGAGTGGCAGGGTGGAGAGATCAGGAGAAGGGGGATCCACTCCAGGGACTGGGCATCCTTCACACATACAACCCAGCCCAAGGGTGTTTTGCTCACTGACATGCAAGCCTTGGCTAGAGGCAAAGCCAGGATGGGGTAGTATCTAGCCATCTGCCCGTGTGTACTTGCAACTAAATGCCCTGGTGTGGGGCTCCCAAGTACTGCAGCTCTGTGGGATTTCTCACCTAAGGGCAGGACTGTGCAGCATAGGGGCAGGGCATTTGTCGTCTTTCCCTGGCCGCTGACCAATCTGGAGCTTGCCTTCTCTTCTGTTGGTTTTAGTAGGGGTGCACAGGGAGGGGTGGATCATGAATGTGAGTTGTCCTGGGGCTTGTGATGTGGAAGGTGAATGGGGACAAGGCAGGCCAGGGCAGGGCAGGGCAAGCTAGTCAGGAAGCTGGGTCTCCCACATCTATCATCTGGTATAGGACAGCAATGGCTGCTTCTAGGTTAACCTTAGCCATTGGTGGCCTGTTGAGAGAGCAGGTGTCAGATGACTGGGCATCCTATTAGGAAGTCTAGGGACCCTAACCTAGACAAGACCAGTCGTATTCAAGGTGACCAGTGAATGCTCTCCCTCCAGGCCTGTGTTCCCATCCATCCATGACCTGTGTATGTTTGTGAATAGGAGTGCCTTTCATGACCATCAGCAACTGATAGTGTCTGCTGCAGTGTGGGCACAGGTACAAATAGCACAGAGTGTACAGGTAGGTATTTGCACGTGTGCCTCCCAACGAATGTCCACCCCAACAGCTGCCCTCCGCTTACCTTCTGCGGTACCTAGATCCCAGGCTCCCATGCACCTTTGATTTTAGGGTCCCTCATTTGTAGCTAGACTGACCTTGCCTGGTCTGTGGGGGTGGGAGGGATGCATGGGAGGTAGTGGCTGTGGTCTATGGGGTGCTTGCCTCACTCTTCATTGAGCTGAGATGCCCCAGGATGGCTCTTCATTGGCTGAAGGTGTCATACACTTCAGAAAGGACAGGGCAGGATGGAGATTCCCTGACACATGTGAATCTCTGTGCAGGCATATATACACTGCTGGTTCTCTCTCTGTTCCTCTCCTCTTATGTCTTGTAGTTGCGCTCTCTCTCTCTCTCTCTCTCTCTCTCTCTCTCTCTCTCTCTGTGTGTGTGTGTGTGTGTGTGTGTGTGTGATCTACTGCATTTAATTAGGGCTACTTGAATGAACATGGAGGCTATTTATTGCAGCACGGGCAATGTACCAGTGTCTGTGTAATAGAGGAATATGACTCCCTCAGTCCTGCAACCTTCAACTGTCTGGCTCCTCTGGGAGGGGAGGGGCCCATAAGATTTCTCTGTGGTGGAACATTGATGGGAGCAGTCTTCTGAAGGTTTCATGCAAGCAACCAATGACGTAATGAGTTCACAATACTGGTCTGTCAGGCAAGATTTACCCACTGGTACGATAAAGGCATGACCAGCCAGCGCACCCATAGAATAGTATTGTTCTCAGTCTTAGTCACAAAAAACGTATCTTTGTACTTTTATGTAAAAATATGAATTTGAAACTGGCCTTAAAAACACCTGTTATTCCTCTCTGCCTCCTCGCCCAGTGCCACAAAGGTGTCTGTTCTAGTTTACAGCTCAGGGCACCTGCTCTCCCCCATCAGCAGGGACGGACTAAGGTGGGCAGTGCCTGGAGTTCTCCAAAAATGTTCCTCAGAAAGAGGAGATGTTTATTTTTCCTCTGGGTGCAGATCCTCATGGGATTGGTAAGTGGGGTTTCTAATTAGCCCTGGTCCTGTCCTGGGTAACATGTCCTGTGGAGATGTCTGGGCCTTTCACACACAAGTTCCATCAGTCACAAAGGATGAATAGTTGACGTTAAACATTCACCCTTACAATGGAACACAGTCCTAACGAGACTGTTTCCACTGGGAAGTAAGACGCCACACTCTTTACCAGGATGGGCTCCTGCTATTTCCCTTGGCTGTGCAAGGAGTCTCATCATCAGCCTAGAACCAGACCCTGGGTCAGCACAAGGGCAGATTGAGAGTGAGTAGAGCAGAAGGTCATAGGTCACAGTGCAGTAATCCACCCCCCAGTGTTAGGAGGAACCGCAGGGAAGGGTGGGGAACAGGGCAAACAGTGGAATACAGGTCCTCCTTGAAATGGGTGAGTGGAATTGAATGGTCACATTTAGTGAGCTTGGCCTTGCAATACTGGGACCAGTTCTTCCACATGTATAGAGAGAAGACACAATCCAAACCAGAGTGTGAATGGCTCTCCTATAAAAATGTCCCATTTCAAAGCACTGGGCACACATGTGGCAAGGACCCTAACAGTCTTCACCTTGCAGCTTCCTGAGAAGTCAGCCCTGGATGTGCTGTGGGATGCATTCTGTCACCTCTGTTAGGCAGCAGGTCAGCACGGTGCAGCCTGGGTAGAAACTGCTTTGCCACCTGGTCTGGAATACAGGTGTTTTGGAACTTAGCCCACTGGTTTACAAATCGTCTATGACTGTAGTTAATTCTAGTGGCTTGTGACAGTTGGTTCTTCATGCCAATGCATTGCTTCTTCTAGTCACAAGTGGCATCATCTCCCTCGTGACAGCAGGGGCTCATTTAAGAAGCCCTGATGGTGTACCTCAGTGGTAGGCACTTGTGTACCATGAGGGAGGGCATGGGTTCCATTCTCAGTGATACAGGACAGAGTCATTTAAGGGAATGGAAAAGAGAAAATAGAATGAGCTCACGCAAGCATTTGGAGTAAAGAAGCTACACGGTGCTGAATTTTTCCCCACGCTTATTAACCCTTTCCAGACTGGAGAAGCAGAGCCACTTTTTATGAGGAAAGCATCTTAGAGCAGGGGTTAGCTTTGTCGTTAGGCTTTCTGAGACACATATGCTTTGAACCCAAGCAATACAAGTTGACAGAGACAATGTTACCTTGAAGGCAAAACTGCCATTCCCACAACTGACTTAACAGAGGGGTGTGTGTGTGTGTGTGTGTGTGCAGTGTACACACACATGCAACGGGGGCTGCTTAGGCCGTACCGTGGTTCCCGATTCACCCTACACAGAACTCAGCCCAGTAGCTGGGATCTCAGTGGTCGTAGACACTTGAAGAGGAATCTAATGGAAGGTCCTGCTGGAAAAGGCTTGCAGTTCATATTCTTTTCTGAAGTATTTGGGTCAGTGCTTAGCACACTGTGCAGCCTGGGCGAGCACCATCCCATTGGCACAGAGATGTGGCATTGCCAAGGAGCTTTACAGTTTGGAAGACTGAGCAGCGCCGGGCTCCCCATTGCGAGTCACAGGCGAGCAGCTGTCCCACAGAGGAGGAAAGTAGTCAGGGGACTGCACCTCATGCTACCTAACTCCACTGTCCCATGGCAGGGTGGGACCAGGTCAGGCTTCACTTCTTCCCCAGCCCCACTAGAGGGTGATTTCTAGGCCTGGAAAAAGAATTTCCTCCCACCATGAAAATTAAGCATAGTAAGAAATAATTTTTAAAAAAAACCCTTTTTATGGACGAAAAAATTTAACATTTCAGTCTAGGAGAAGATACATATTGTGACCATTGTTTCCGACGCATTAGGGCTTCCCGTGAACACAGGACAGTATAGCTTTGGAGATCAGGGGGCACCAGACAGAAAGTCCCACCCCAGACCTACACATCACATCAATCACGTCAAGATCCCTGTCCAACCTGACCAGAGCAATGATGATAGGATTGCGATCCCTGGGTCTCTGGGGTAAACCAGAACTGTACTGATGGCTGGGGAGGGGGACAGGCCGGGGGAGAACCACACTGGACTCCTGCCGTCTGCTGCTCTACATTCCACGAGTCTCTGGTTCCTCCTCACTTTGAGATGTCACAGTTTGCAAAGTCTGCAGAGGAAAAGAAAATGGAAAACGAGGAACAGACAACGTTGGGGCTTGAGTTCAAAACTGTGCACTCTGTGTTCAACCTCCCTGACTAAATATGGTGAAGCTTGTCTCTGATCAAAACCATGTTTTACACTGTGTATACTACTCTCCTGTAATTACACTATCCATAATAGTAACTGCATATTAGTCAATCTGTAAGCATTTATGGTATAAGTATACAATGTTTGGTTATGTAAGCAGTGGTACAATGGGAGACACACAGTCCAGTGCTCCTGACAGAGACCTCCACTTAGGTAAAGCTTGAATTCATGACCTCACTGTAGAAAGGAATTTCAGGATGTGCCAACCTGAAGCAGAATTTCTTAAAGAAGTTTTTCTTTTTAACACATAGGTTTAAGTGTGTACAGTGGTATGGTTAATGAAAAGGGAGGTTCTTAGTAGAAGATCAGGATATGCAAGAAATCACATCCTAAATGAGGGTCGCATTTTATTGTCTTTTTGTTAGTAATATATAAGTTTGGTAGGTTCTGAAGCTATTATCTTTTAAGTTCTGCTAGGATTTGAGTTCACAGTGTGGTTCCCAAGAAGCATGGGGGCAGAATAGAGTTATAGCTGACGAGGTAAAAAGCCACATCACAAAGGGTGTGCAGGAAGTTGGGACAGATTCAATGTAACATGTTGATTATGAGAGTCTTAAAAATAATTATCTGGGAAAGGAGTAAGGCCACATTCAAGGTCATGTGAGACCCGGCACTAACCGTGACTCTGCTGTTTCAACATTCTTGTTTGGAAATAGATCCGTGTGAAAAGAGCATTGTCCATGCCGACAACCTTCGCAGCAAACACGAACTGTGCAGCCATTGTTGATCCCCAGCTGGGGAGAGGCTGCAATCAGACTCCAGATTGCGGGGTTCCTTCTCCTTCCTGTGTGTTTATCCCCTGTACTTTCTCTTCCTCTCCTATCTTAGTTATTGTACTAAGTTTTCATCATAAGTTGTGATGCCCACTATCCCACGTGAAATAATGTACCGGCATTCCACACGCGTCTCTCATGATAGCCTTGTTCCCCTTCCCACAGTGTGGACTCTGCTTGCTAACAGACCTGTTGCTAAGACACCTTGAAAGTAAAAACTGTTCTAAGCCAAGACCATAGTCCACCAATGTGGGGACTTTAGCCAACCTGTTTTATTCCCCCTGGGCCCAGAGGTAATGGGAACTGGGCAGTCATGGCTGTCTATCAACTTCTGCCACACAGGAGCCACCAGAACTGAAGGAACTGCCAGCAGGAGGACATCTGGCTCACTCTCTTGTATTTCATTTTGGCCTGTGCTCCTAGTCCTACCCCGCAGGCTGGCATGGGAATGTTGTCGGGGTGGTTGCCTCGTTTCCTGGGAGAAGCTGCATGAGAGACATGAGCGGTCTCAGTCTGAGGCTGTCACACTGCCACTCGGCCACATTCTGCTGACCAGGCGATTCCCACAAGCTGTCCCGATGCAGGGGAATGTGCACGTTGGCTTTCCAGTGGAGGTTCGCGTGAAGGGTAGAGAGGAGTGGCTTTTTTCACCTCCAGCCTACTAAGTTTTGTTACAAACCTCATCCTTGTACATGATTGCATTGGCTCCGCTGCCTCCGTGTGTATTCATTCGTCTCTACAATGGTGCTGTTCTCTCTCTGTGTGTTTGTTCTTACATTGATGCTGCTGTTTTCTTTGTGTGTTTGTCCCTTTATGACTCAGCAACTTAAAGGAAAGAAGGCCGATGCTGGTTCACAGTTCCAGAGGGTCACAGTCCGTCACCGAGAGAGGTGCAGCTAAGCCTGCAGTGCACGTGTCGGGAGCACAGGCAGAGGTTTGTTGTGTGGTGTGGGCCAGGCACAAAGAACACAGACTGGAGCTGGGGATAACCGGAGCTGGGGATAACTGCTGCCTCCCAAGGTTCTTCCCAGGGACCCACTCCTGCCATCCAGGTGCTAACTCCTAAAACATATACAGCTTCAGAAGAGGGCTACTCACTAGAGCTCAGAACCCGAGCCGGCAGGGACATTTCCGGCTCAAACCATGGTACCACGCTACCCATTCAGTGGCCTGAGACGTGGGCTAGCCTTCGGAGAGTGTGTTCTGTATTTGAGTGACTAAGAAGTCAGGACTGGGCTGAAGAGGGATCAACGCCATACTCCGTTGGGTCTGTAGTAGCTCCGTTAGAGTCAGGCTCCCTTTCCAACCTCCAGTCACCCTCTCCAGGGTATCTGAGGAGGCTTTCTCCATTTCCAGGTCTTGGAAGGCAGTGGATCAATGCAGCTGCTGAGGTGTGCACCTCATGCCGCCATATGCTGAAGTTTTGTGTGTCAAATTGTGAGTTCATTTGGTGACAAAATCTATAAACAGTTAAAATGAACGCCCTCCCTCCCTCCCCTTTCCCTCCCTCCCTCTTTCCCTTCTCTCTCTCTTTTTCTTTTCTATCTTTCTCTCTCTACTTCTACCTTCTCTTTATTTTATTCTCTTATAAGATAGGGCCTAGCTTGTGGCCCCAGCTATGCCAAACATCACTACTCTCCCATTACAGTCCCAAGTGCTGGACTTACAGGCATATACCGCTAGGCTGGGCATCCTCCTTCTTCTTGAAGCCATTTTTAAAGATGTATTTCCTAGAAAGGGAGTTCATTTATGAAAATTGGCCATCTTTTAATTTTTTTTCAATTGTTTTGAGACAGGCTCTTACTCTGTAGTGTAGGCTGGTCTCGAATTCACAGAGCGGTCCTCATACCTTAGCCTCCCTAGCTCTAGGATTATCAGTTGTAGATACTGAGGTGTTTGATGAGAATCTATAGGAGGACCCTTCCTCGGTGAACTATATGTCCATGGGAAGATGCACATGGTTACTCTCCATATACTGGCAAATGCATACGTAGAAGAAACACAGGGGCTTGTGGGAGCTTTCTCTGTTCACTGCATTACCCTCTGCTCTCAAGCCTTTTAAAGTTAAAGAACTTCCTCTATTGATTGAAATTCTTTGGTGTGCACTCACAGCACAGGGGTGCATTTTAATATGCGGCAGGGCATCTCACCTACATCGCAGCTCTTGGCAGCCAGGGATTTCCTTCTTTGTCTGTGTTTCCCCTCTGAAGAAATTAATTCCCCCAGATCTATTATTTCTTAAATCAGGATTGTATCTTACAACATGATGGTGTAAGTGGCAGTTTCCACACCTTCTCTCAGTCTCTCACCTCTACTCCTCAGGCTCCAGTAACAGCCATTCAGTGGTAGACTTTCTCTGCTGTTCTTCTAGGGATGACATAGCATCTGCCAGAGTCCTGATCTCATCTCCAGACACCAGCCCCTGTGCCCTGTTGACACCAGCCCCTGTGCCCTGTTGACACCAGCCCCTGTGCCCTGTTGACACAGCACCCTGTGCCCTCTTGACACCAGCATCCTGTGCCCTGTTGACACCAGCCCCTGTGCCCTGTTGACACCAGCACTCTGTGTCCTGTAGACACCAGCACCCTGTGTCCTGTTGACACAAGTACCCTATGCCCTGTTCCCTGTTGACACCTGCACCCTGTGCCCCATTGACACCAACATCCTATGTCCTGTTGACACCACCACCCTGTGTCCTATTGACACCAGCACCTTGTTCCCTGTTGATACCAGTGCCTTGTTCCCCTTTGACACCAGCACCCTGTTGTCTGTTGATGCCTGAACCCTATGCTCCATTGATATCAGCACCCAATGCTCTGTTGTTGACACCAGCACCCTGTGCCCAGTTGATATCAGCACACAATGCCTCCTGTATGGCTCCTGTATCCCTCCTGTATCCCTCCTGTATGCCTCCTGTATCCCTCCTGTATGCCTCCTGTATCCCTCCTGTATGCCTCCTGTATCCCTCCTGTATGCCTCCTGTATCCCTCCTGTATGCCTCCTGTATGCCTCCTGTATACATCCTGCTTGGGAACCATTGTTTCCACATGGACATGTTCGTCGTTGGGAGGTGTAGCATTAAATGATGAATAGTGATCAATAACTGAGAGGCTAGATCCTAATGAAACCCTAGAACGACCAGGGCAGTTACTGAAATAACCACATAACATGTATGTGCGTGTGAGTAAACAAGGTTGATAAAATCCTGTGCTTATTGTTTCCTAAAATGCTTTCAAGGCTCAGAAAGGGAAGAGGAGGCAGAAAAGCGAAGTCAAATTCCTACTAAGAAGCTGCATTATAAAGCTCAAGAACCTGGGAAATTATCTACACTTCATCTTAGAATTAACACTAATATTTAAAATCAGTATTAAGCCACAATGTTCCTCCCTGGTGATATCTGACGTGAGCTCAGCCTTCAACCATGTATTGGGAGTAACTCCACACAGTAAGTAAGATGACGTACATAATACATGAAAGATAGAAGCATGGAGAGGAATTTTAGTAATAAAATAGAAGAGAGCTACTCAGGAACCAAAACCGAGAAGGCACGATCATAGACTGGATTCTAACCCTGCTGGGTCTGACTCACGAAGTAGGACTGAGGGTGGTTTTAGAAGTCTTAGGTTTTGTTTCAGAAGTGAGATTTAATCATGTATTCAAAATATACATCTACTGCAAAAGGTGAGATATCATTAAGTAATATTAAATTAATTTATGTTTGCTAGCTAGACATGAGAAAATTGTTAAGTAATACTAAACTGGCTTATATTTTTCAGGTAAACATAAGAAAATGGAGAACAAGATATAGCCCTGGGTAAATATTCATCTCCCGTGAGGAGTCTTCATTTTCTCATCTCTGTGATGGGTGTGATGAAACCAGGGCTCAGACCGAAATCTCAGCACTTGTGTGTTGGAGACCAGCCTGGGACTGACTCTCCTTCCCTCTCCTTCTCTCTCTTCCCTCCCTTTCTCCCTCCCTTTCTCTCCTCCCTATTCTTCCTCTCTCTCTCTCTCTCTCTAAATATATATATATATATATGTATATATATATACACATATACATACCACCATAGGTGATTTTAAGGATTGGTTGAGTTAATATATAAAGGACTTAGAACAGAACACAGATTGAATAAGCTACTGAATCTAAAACAACTTTAATTTTTGGTGAAAAATATTACACGTCATTTGAAAATAAATCAGGAGCCTCCAAGCAGTTGATTTACGTGGGAAGAGTTCCAGGGACCCATCCAGAATGAGGCTGCCTCTCTGGAGCAGACTGGAGCGCTTCTGCAGCTGGAGAAGGGAGCTGCACAGCAGGGCGGTGAGGTCAGGCTCCTTCTCGCCCCCACACCACGTCTCACTGCAAATGCCTTCCGCAAATGAAAACGCCTCCCATCAGACTCACAGGAGCGGTGGGAGAAGAGACTCTGCATCACTCACTGTGCAGCATGGTCCCAATGCCAGCACATCCATTCTGCGCCTAATGTCACAGACAGGCTTGGTGGGAACCCCGGTGTTCATCCTGCTTCCGTTTATGGGGGGTGCTTATGTCAACTCTTTCTTGATGTTCTACAGGGCCGAAAACATTCAAATTATGAGATTCTAAACTGATAGTCAGATGAAATTATTCTACAAGTCAAACTTCTTTTCTTTAGTTTTTGGGGAGGTGTGTGTGTGTGTTCATGTTTGTGTGAGCATATGTATCTAAATACCTTCCTGTATCACTTTCCAGGTTATTTTTTGAGACAGAGTCTCTCACTAAATTTGGAACTCACAGATTGGCTGGACAACTGGCCAGTGAGCTCAGAGAGCCATCTGTCTCCACCCCCCATGTGGCAGTGTTGGGTGACAGGAGTACCACCTATCCCAGTTTACATGGATGCTAGGGGTCCTGCCCTCAGCCCTGCATTGTTCATGTGTCTCTGTGAACAAGTTGTCTGCAAAAAATATCTCTTGAAAATGCAAGTTTTCATTGACTTCTGATAACTGAGACACGATTTCCTGAGAAATTCACCCACTCTGTTTTTGCATCTTAACTGAAACTCAGGCTTCTCAGCTCCTCTGTTTTCTGTGCCTTTACGGTCAAAATGATGGATACAGTTGAGCAGCCGCCCTCAGACATCATGCCAAATGCAGATTGATACCCAAGTCCGAAAGTCTCCCAGAATTTGAAAGCAGCTGATCATATAATAATTAAAATAAAGGAAATTAGTGGAAATGTAGATTACGCCTCTTTAACAATTTTTCTCACTCGAATATGTGACATACCACTCTTAGCAAATCAGACGTTATGAATCCTTAACCCAAGCACCGGAAAACAAACCACTTTTCCGGTTGCTCTTTGTGAAGCTGCAGTGGGCAAAGTCACTCTCATTGTCCCACATCCCTTCTAAGCCCGAGGCTTCTAAGCCCATTTACTTATCCTATTTTCGCCATTGCTCTTCGACTACTTGGGGTCACGCCCCCTCGTCTGTTACTGAGTTTACCTCAGAATCCTTTGATCATTGTTATCTTTTATACAAAATGAACCCTATCGGCTGTTTGCCTGCATGATGGAAAAGGTCTGAAATCAAGTCACCTACTATGACATTAAAAAAAAAAAAAGCAATTCTTCCCTTCTCTTGGTTATCAGTAGCTAATAGATCCAGCGTGTGTGTGTGTGGGGGGTGGGTGTGTGTGCGTGCGTGCGTGTGTCTCTGTGTGTGTGTGTGTGTGTGTGTATAAATGAAGCTGGAAATGGGTAGAAGATGGATCTTGGAGAAGTTAGGAGAAAGAGTGAGGGTTGAAATGATAAAAACATGTAATATGTACGATATTCTCAAATAAATAATAAAATGCTTTATTTTAAAAAGAAGGGCTGTTCTCTCTCAGGCTGTCTTCAAGTTGCTTCCATGACAAGCAGAGAGGAACTGATTTTGTCATGGGAGTTAGTGTGTAGACTGCTGGAACTTCCTTCCTCTGTCCCAAAAGGGCTGGCATGGAAAACATCTCTTTGGTGGGGTGATGATTAACTGCAGATTATTTAAATCCCTGGCCCCGTCCCCACCTGTACTCTTGCCCGCTTCCCTCATCTCTAGTCTTGTCCCCTTCCATCATCCGCACACCCTCGACAGTTAGATTGGACCTTCATGTTTTAGAGCGAGAAGCAGAGTTAAGCCCTCTGATCTACTCTATTTCCACGTATTTCCTGTCATTTAGATTTCACCCTTGTCATCTTCAAGGTAGACTGACTATAAGGGGAGAAAATATTGTGTAGCTTCAAGGGTTCTAATCCACTTTACACCCCTGTGGTGCTTGCATACTTGAGTAGGCCTCTGGAAAGGACTCTTTGGATTCAAAGAGCACAACCAAGATACCCAAAAACAGCAGTGAGCAAGGTCAAGGGACAAGAATTGTCCAAGGCCACACCAGAGCAGCCAAGCACAGGCGGATTCAGAGCAAAGCAGTCACTCTGAGTCATGAGTGCCCGCCTGCCTGGCAGAGATGTTCTCTTTGATGTGTCCCAGGGCTTCAGTGTAGTGACCACAGGCTACTCTCACAGTCAGAAATGTATTCCACTGCCTACCTTCATCTCCGACATCACCCATGGTCTCTGATACAGCTCCCAATGTGCACTGGATTCCTGCAGCTCGATGGGTTTCATTCGTGATGCGTTCACCCTCTGCAGCATCACCCGTGATGATGTCATAAAGTTCATGGTCAGTAATCCCCACTGGGTGTATGAGCAGCCTTCATGGCCAGTGTCTAATGACTTATGTCTCTCCAGACAGTTCTGGTTAGCACACTCCTTCTGGGCCTGGAAGTTACAAAGTGAACATTGTTCCTCTATATGTGTGTTGGGCTTTTACAAGGAGAAGTCTGTGTCTGTGGGACCATGGGTCGAGATAAGGCAATACTAAGGAAGCAGATGTTTCTTTATTGGGTGAAGCTCCATTGGTGGTTGGATAATGTTCACATTCCCAAGGGTCTACTAAACTCTGTGGGTGTCCTACACCCTGACACTCTGCCAGCTGAAGGCACAATATGTCATTTGTAACATATCAGCTCACCAAATCTCTCCAATGTGCCTGATCTTCCTCGACACAGAAGTGACAAATTAATCCATGCTTCTCAACAGGATGCTGTGGCTGCTTGAGGCATCTGGAGAGCCACCAAAGCTTTATATGAGGTTATGTGTAACTTGCATATATAACCCTAAATGTTCAAAACCATGTGAACACACAGGAACAGAATGAATTCTACAATAGTCCCAGACCTGGCTCTGGGTTTCCTCTACCAAGGTCTCAAATGTTTTGTAGCAGATGGCTTGAGTGTCAGTCCTGGCTCTGGGACTCCCTGGGTTTCAGTTTCTAAACTTCAGAACCACTAGAGATCAGGATAGAAGTCCATGCAGTCATTCAGAGGACTATATGCACTCTTGACTAGAAACACGTTCTTCCCAGGAATGCAGTAACAAACAGGGACACCTTCAATGGTCGTAAGAGGCGCACATCCATTCTCTAGCAGTTCCAGAAGTCAGAGGTTCCACAAGTGCCGTGTCACTAAAGTGGAAGTGTCCCCAGGGCCTCCAGGGAAATCCTGTGTGGTCTTTAGGAGCGCCCCGCAGCCAATCAGCATTCCTTGTTTTAGGACCAGATCCTCTTGCCCCCCTTTCATAAGGGCATCAGTGATTATCTCTTGTGCAGATGTGGATGAGGTGGCCAAGTGTCACAAGATAGTTGATCGTGCTATAAAGCTCCTAGACTGTGTAAATAAAATTAACCTTGGCTCAGAAGGTAGAGCCAGCAGCTAGTTGACAAGAATTAGCCATAGAGAGTATGGAGGACCCAGGAAGATGGATAGAGAGGCACAGGAAGGAATATGGAGAGATCTAGAGATTCTTGGAGTCTTGGTCTTTCTTTTATTTTATTTTTTGGTCTGATACATATGGAGAGCTTTGCTTGCTAGGTATTCAGTAAAAAAGGGGAAGGTCAGCTGTTTGCCCTTCTGCTGCTTCTTTGATCTATCAGGTTTTCACCCCAATATTCAACTCTTAAGTCTTTATTGATTAATTTATTGAACAACTTAGGCAAAAACAACAACCAAGTATGGGCTCTCTCTCTCTCTTTCTCTCTCTCTTTTTTTGTCTCTCTCTCTCTCAAGATCTTTATTTCAGTATGCTTGTTTTGTAGATGGAAGTTTCTGTTTCACCCAGCCCCAGAGCTGTTCCATCCCAAAGAAACACAGAGAAGTTCATATTAATTATAAATTGTTTGACCTATTAGCTCAGGCATATTATTAACTAGCTCTTACAACTTAAATTAACCTATAATTCTTGTTTATGTTTAGCCACATGACTTGGTATCTTTTCTCAGTAAGACATTCTCATCTTGCTCCCTCTGTGTCTGGCTGGTGACTGACTCTCTGCCTTTCCTCTTCCCAGAATTCTCCTACTCTGGTCACCCCGCCTATACTTCCTGCCTGGCCACTGGCCAATCAGCATTTTATTAAACCAATACGAGTGACAAATCTTTACAGGGTACAAGAGCATTATCTCACAGCAGTCTCTCAAGAAAATTAATGACAATTCTTGGGCTTAGAGAGTAAGGACAGATCTCCTGAGCACCAGCCTTTAATTATTCAATCATTCTAAGTAGGAAGTGCTAATTGTGTGTGTGTTTTATGAGCTTTTTTTAGGACCTCTGGCTGAGAAAAATGTATACCCTCCCCCCAAAATCTCTATGTGCAAATGTTAATAGATTCTTGCTGGTATCATGGCCAACATTGTGTGCTGGCTGAGGGTCCAAGAGGCAAGCCCTGACCTTATGTAGCCACTCCACAGACAACCTGCTGAGATGAGAGTCTGAGGGTCTGAGCTCCAAGAGCCTGCCAGAGTTCTGGGGCATGAGCTGTCATATCCAACCCTTACCCTCCAGCCTGGATTAGAAAGACTAGCCAGACAGATATGCGAATCAACTTTGTTATAGGCAAATCCTGGCAGGTATCATTAAGGAGTCATGAGTCTTTATACACATCTACATCAAAAAGTCTGACTTGTTTTCTTCACCCGGGGCACACCCCTACGGTCAGAGATTTCACTAGAAGACGACAGTATGTTTGGTAGGAGCAGAAAGTCGCCACTGAGAAACAGTGTGTGCTTGCTATACATAGTCGGTTTGGGAATATGAGTCCACAGACTGCTGCTCCCAAGGCCTGTCATCAGTCAAGGGGCTCCTTTCCAAGGAAGGAGTAGGTGAACTGTGGTCTGGGTGCTCTGTTGGGTGGGTCAGACGTCTGCTGGAGAGAAAGTGTGCCACCCTTAGGTGGGAGCTTGAGAGGTCTAGAATGGAGGTGGCTATGAGGGCACTGCATTCTCAGCCTAGGCAACTGATCTTGAGGAAACCTCATGGTAGCGCTGCAATGAGCTGAGGAGACCACACTGCCACTTGTCATATATGAATATCAGTAGGCATACCTGCTTCTGGCACCTGGCCCCAACGGGCTGGTACGCAATGTCTGTGGTACCAGGTTTAGAGAGTATGGGCTTTGGAACAGAAATGCCTGTGTAGGAACTGGGGACAAGATCATAAAGAGAAGAGGAGGGGAGAGGAGGGGAAGGGAGGGGAGGGGAGAAGAGAGGAGAGGAGAAAAGTGGGGAGGAGAGGGGAGAAGAGAAGAGAGATACCCAGGGTGATTTTAAATTCGCAGAAACCGTCTTACCTAATCCTCACAATTGCTGGGAATACAGATGTGTGGTTACCATACTTCGGCTTCAATTCCTAGGAGAGATGATCTTCCTCAAAAATTCAGAAAACTGGGCCATCCCTGGCTAAAAGCAGTATTCACGGGCCTCAGCCTAAGTGTTAGAGAAGGGGAACATCCTAGGCTAATGCACAAAGAATTTCTGTTACCTGGGAGATGCTTGGACCTGCCCTGACCTCAGAGGGGAAACCCAGGGTGAATTATTGAAGTCCATGCTGTCAAGGCTAGAAGGATAGGACTATCTAAAGATCCTAGGGGATTCTCAGGGAAGAAGACATTTTCTGGGTACTTCAGGAACCCCAGACCAGGCTACCCCAACAATGCCTCTAGTCTCAAAACCCAGTCACCAGCTTGAGCAAGGTGAAAACAGATAACAGGATGTGCTGCACAGTGGGGACCGGAAACTTTGTTTTGAATTAAGAGATAAATGTATTTATAATGTAGGACTAAGTTTGATTTTCTCTGATTACTGTAATTATCCAAGCAATCGAGGCATGTGGAGAATTCGAATCCGGAGAATGCACGGAGTCCCATTTATCTATGCACACTGGGAATTACTTTCAGCTTTTAATCTGGCGTGCGGAGATGAGTGGCCACACGTGGACTGGCGTTAGTGAGTAATACGTGTGTATTTGTGGTTTGTGACTGACAGACAGGCGAGGGGGAGAGAAGCTAGTGACTGGCAAGTGTGGGGTAGAGATTAGTGGCTGGCAGTTGGATCTGACAAAGGCCCCGCGGTTACACTGGTGATGTGCACACAGTTCTTCATTGATCCCATCTGGGCAGGTGTGGATGCCCCTGTGGCAGCAGAGAAGGCAGGTCTTTGGCTTCCACTGATGTGAACCTCAACAAGAACTCAGTTTGTCGAGATTTCTTCTCCATTATTGTCATGTTATCTCCTGTGAGGGTTTTTTTTTCCTTCAATAGAATGTTCTTCTACACATTTGGTTTACTGAAGATGAAGCTGGGAGTACATAGAATTTCTATTTACTGAAATATGTATTTTTTGTCTTTCAAATATTATCTCCTATTTCTAGCCCTGTTGAGTTCCCACAGTATATACTCGAAGTACAAATATTCCCAAGGATGACACATTGGGACATTCCATGATTTCTCAGCGGACATTCTGGAATTCCCAGGCAGGGGAGAGGCTGTGAAGCAGGACACAACAGGAGGCCTTTCCTCCCCTCAAAGTGGCTCTGAGGTTACTTAAACTCAGTGCTTCTCAGTATTACGGAAGTAACCAAGCACTTTCTGAATGGATTTAAAGCTCACTCTGCAGCACAGAGCTCATGCTTGGTTCCGTTGACTGAATCAAACCCCTATGACTGGCTGCGTCACATGCCCTGGGGAGAACTGAGCACTAATTTCCTGCTAAATGGACACATATTAAACTGCTTTTAATATGTCTTTATACCCACATATCAGTGAATCTTTCAATCCTCACTGGAGAAGGTTTTTTTTTTTTTTTTTACAATAGATGGAGAATAATAGAGGCCCACTCCTGGTCTAGGTGTAGAGAATAAGAGCCCATGGAGCACCCAGCTCTAAATGCAATCTCTATATTGTATCGTCCTCCCCAAGGCTCATGGATCAAGAGACAGCAGAAAGATTGTAAGAGCCCAAGGTTTCAGGGATCGGCAGTGACGCATTCGCTAGACATTTGGACATAACAAGACTGTTGCACGCACAAGCTCCTGGCAGCTAAGATGGCATGTAAAAGACCTGCCCAAGACCCTGGTATAGAAGGGGAGGGACTTATGAAACTTGGCAGATGAGAAGCTATTGGCTTTGGATGGCGTATGGAGGCGGGAGAGTAAGTTTTCTTTAGGAATCCAGGTCTCCGAAAAGTACCGTGCTGAAACTGCTGGTCCGTTAATCATGAGCTCACATACAGCACTAACTCAAAGGCCTCCTCCCTCTTTCCCTCCCTTCCTCACTCCCTCCCTCCTTCCCTTCCTTCCTCCCTCCCTCCCTTTCTTCTTCCCTTTCTCCTTTATCTCTCTTTCCTCCTCTCTTTTTCTTTCTTGTTTTACATCCCAACCCACATTTCCCCTCCCTCCTCTCCTTCCAGTCTCCCCCCATCTCTCTTCTCCCTCTCCCAACCATGCTGTTCCTATGTTGATTGGTTTTGTGTGGATGATGTGATCTATTGATCGGAGAGGGTAACTGGAGTCTCCCATTGTCTGTGCACTGGTGTATATTTCTCCTTCTAGGTCTAAGGCTGTTTATTTTATAAACCTCATGCTGTTAGATACACAAAGATTCACAACTGTTCTTCTTATCAGTGAATCCACTCTTTACGGTCACACACCTTTCTGTGGTTCCCTTGCCATTACTTTGTTAGGTTTCAGTGTAGCTACACCTGTTCACTTTAGGCTCTAATTTTTTCCTGAAAAGTATTTTTTTTATTTATTTTATTTTATTTTATTTTTTGCCATTAACAGCCTGGGTGACTTTGCTGGTGAGTTGGATTTCTTGCTGGAAACATAGTATTGAATTATTTATAAAATTGATTTAGCTAAGCCTGTATTTCTTATATGATCTATTACACTGTTCAAGGTTCTAGAAAGAAAGTGATTAACTCCTTTTGTTGACTGCTTTTAGCAGGTAGGGTTTTTTTTAGGTAGGGTTTTCTCCCTCTTCTTACTTAAGTGTCTGTGGCGTGTGGTGACTCAAGGTATTCAATTCTTGCACATTTATCTTTTGAATGTCTGTTAATATATTTTCTTTTCATTCTTTCAAAAATCATTGTCATGAGGATAGCTGCCTTTCTGTCACTTCTGTAGCCCCTCCCCCCCAACCCCTGCTAAGCATCCCCTGTAAGGTTGCTTGGAGGTTATAATTCTCCACTGTCTTTGTTTATCTTGTAAGGTCTTTTTTATCATTTATTTTTGAAGGATAGTTTTGCTGAGCACAAAGTTCAGATTGCCTATTGTTTTTTTTTATTTTTATTTTTGCTGTAATTATATCATTCCTTTTCCTCATAGCCTGCAGAATTTCTGCAGAAAAATACGTTCTTAGTCTAGAGCAACTATTCTCAACCTGTGGGTCGTGACCCTTTTGGGGGTCAAATGACCCTTTCAGAGGGTTTCCTAAGACCAACAGAAAGCAAAGATATTTTCATTATCATCCATAACAGTAGCAAAATTACAGTTATAAATTAGAAACAGAAATAATTTTATGTTTGAGGTCACCATAACATGAGGAACTGTAGTAGAGTTGCTGCAATAGGAAGGTTGAGGACCAAGAGTCTAAGGAGTTGTCCTGAAATTTTCCTGATGGCTTTTCTCTTGATGATTTAAGATTCTTTCTTTGTCACACCTATTTGTTAGGTGGATTGTAATATGTGACAATGAAGAAATCTTTTCTGATTTGGTGGCCTTGTCTGTTAGAAGTTCCGGAAGCCTCCTACACATGGAACGCGTGTTTTTGTCAAGACGAGGGAACTTGTCTCTATTTTATGGAGCTGTTTTCTATGCTATTATCCTCTGTCTTCTGGGTTTCAGACGGATATTCTGGGGATGCAGATATTTGCTCTTTTCATGTTCTTCAAATATCTTCACTATTCTCTTTCTTACTTTTTATTGACAAATACTTGACTTCAGGCTCCAACATTTCCTTTAATTTACAGCAGCTGTGTTGAGACTGCCACCTGACGTTTTCATTACACCTTGAGTTCTTCATTTAGAAGGTTTCCCTTTAGTTCTTGCTGACTTTCTCATTCACATTCTGTAGGTTTCTTAGCTTTATTTAACCAAATCTTGTTAGATTCTATTGGTCTTTGAAAGATAATCGTTTTCGTTTTCTTTGTGCATTTTTATCTCTAGACAAGGTCTTGCTGTATAGAGTTTAAAGATTTAGAACTCACGGTGTTCTGGCCTCAACCTCTCAGGTGCTGGGAGGATTATGGATATGCAGTATAACACCGCTCTTTTGAGGCCTTTTTTCTTCATCTTCTCAATCTAAGTTTCTTTTGGAACTGTTAGCAGTGAGATTTCATCGTTTGTAGGTAACGCTTTTCTTTCTTGTGTCTTTTCTTGTAGTTCTCGTGTGTTTTGAGACTTGCATATTTGTAAGACTGGATACTTCCACCACTTTTACAGATGGACTTTTTATTAAGTGACTCTGTCACAAAAATGTTTTCTGGGGTATCAATTTGTTATGCGATGTGGAATTTCTTGTCATCTTGACACGTTAGTGCAGTCTCCCTATAGATTAACGAGTTCAAGTGCAGACCGTAATATGTCAGGGTGGGGAGAGCCACAGTCTGCCAAAGTGTCCAGGAAGCTGTGGTCTGAACATGCTCTGTGGGGAATCCACAGAGTTTGGTGACTTCCGCAGTGGGGATGGTGGCCCCACTAGTGATGAGTGTCTCCTCAGGCCCTGTTAAAATGGCTTTGTTAATTAAAGGGTATGTGGTGGCGGAACGGTGGAAACACCTGAAGGACTTTTCCTCTGATTAGATAATGGTGCAGGCGTGTGTGTTTCACAGGGAGCGATCACGGCAGGAACCATGGAACCACCTAGGAGCAGTGCCATAGGAGCTGTACTGTTACTCTTAGTTGCCGAGTCCCCTAGGGAACAGGACTTAGATCCCCCAGCTACCATCTCTGAGGATACAGCAATGTCTGGAGCGTTTATTCTTCCTGGCTCTTTTCATCTCAGGTTTCTGCCAGGACTGAAGCAGCAGATGAAAGTCAGCCTGCTTTCAGGGCATCCCTGAACTATACACATTTGGGCAACGGCCAAAACTTTTGTTCCCTTGACTTATTTAGCTGAAGCCAGCAGAACATAGAGCGAGTAGAACTTGTTTGCTACCAGACAATGGTTTTCTGCAGACTTCTTCAGGTCAAGTGCCCCCGTAGCAAGATGACGATTGGTTTGCTGCACAGTTGAAGAGCACCCAGGACACACGGATGTGTGGAGCAGAATTGGAGGCATGAAGCTGGGACCCAACCCCACCAGTAACCCACTCATGGGCAGTGCTTGGGAGAGGAGTGGTGGGCAGTTACTTGTGCCCTGATGGCTGGGGAGTTGGCAAGGGCAGCTGCTGAGATTTCCCAGTTTTTCAGGAGGTGTCCTGTGGTGTGGGCTCCACAGAGATGTCCAGAAATGTTGGAGTTAGCTCAGTCACCCAACTGGGAACCTCTTGGCTCAGATATCTACTTCCATCCTTAGTCTTTTCTCTGGGTTCCAGGTGTCCTTGCCAGAGTGCTTTCAAAGCTGCTTCAAGCTCCCTGACCTTGAACTCTTGCCTTCAGATCAGTTCTCTGGGAAAACCAATGAAAACCATTGGCATAGAAATGGGTGCCCTGGCTTCATCTGTTGCTATGATAAAATATCCTTGGAGAAAAGGGAAGGAAAAGATCTATTTGGCTTAAAACTCCAAGTTAGAGTCCATTGTGGCTTTGATGTTAAATCCCAAATTTAAACCATCACATCCTTAATAAGGGGCTGAGGTAAAGTTAACAGTCATATTGCCTACATCCTCGCGTGCTGGCTGGCCTCATGCTCACACTGGTTGAGGCCCGGCCTGGGGAATCATGGTGCTCACGGTGGACTGGGTCTTCCTATCTCAATCAACAGTCAAGACGCTCCCTCTCACGTTTGCCTAGAAGCCGGCCTGACTTAGATAACTTATCATTTGAAGTTACCTTCCCCGGTAATTCTAGGTTGTGGTGCGTTGACGTTTGAAAGTAACCATCATATTATTGCAATTTAGGAGGGGGTCCCCTGCTAGCTCTAGTACCATCAATATGAGGAGGAGGGTGAACAGAATCACCCTATTACTTTTGTAGGTTCATTGAGGTTCTGTGAGATGGAGCCACCAGCTCACAGCTACAGTAAAAAGAGGAGCAGATGCTGAAATTGGATACAGTGAGTACCATTTTCTTACCTCCAAACTAGTTACTTAAGGACATAGATAAAAAGTCATTTGTCTGTTGTCAGTGGAGTGCCACAACACAGTTTGCAAAAGAAAATTTAAATAGGGGTCATGGTTGAAGGTTGATCTTTTAAACTTGAATTTATTTACAAGCAAATAGAGAGTTTTTTTAAATGCGTGCACGTGTGTGTGTGTGTGTTTGTGTGTGTGTGTGTGTGTGTTTGTGTGTGTGTATGTGTGTGTGTAGAATAAATTGCTAAAAAAAATCCAAGAAACAGATAACTGGACAAGGCCTTGCAGGAGTTGCTAACCAATTTCTGGCCAATTGGTCTGCATGTGTCCTGCTGTGCCCAACTTGCCCTTACAATGGAATTCTGAGTCCATGTTGGCACATGGCCGCTCCACAATGCTGGCCCGAGTTTTCCTCTCTTTGATGTTTGAATTTCAGCATCATTGGGTAGTTTTCTAGCATATAAAACCACATGGAAACTGCATAGTACAAAATGATGGAAATAAAATCATTAAATCTGGCTCAAAATATATCCATTAAGAATTATTAAAATATACAAATAGATTTTATGGAGAATTTTTTAGAAAAGGGGACTAGTGTTCAAAATCCCCCAAAGCAAAACTACAAAGTACCAGAAGCCGAGTGACCACATCTCCACTCAGTTAAGCCAAGTATGATGGAAGGTCAGAGGAAGATGCCTGTTTTCGCTCCAAGGTCCCTTTGGAGGCTGTGTTTTCTGAGGGAATCAGTTCTAGGGAATACATGTTGAAGGATATCCTTGCTGTGAGTGCAGTACTCCCCAGCACAGGAAGCACACTGTTTTCCTGAATCCAAGAAGTCAGCTATGTTCTTCCAGAGCTGTGTCAGGAAAGAGGCCCTAGTCTGTCACTGTTGTTTCAATGACAGAATCATCAAGGGTTCTCGATGGAGCAGAACATAGAGACTCACACGATGGCGTTGTCAGAGGTCAGCCAAGGACCCAACTGGCTTCAGGGATTACACGGACACCTTTGCTGCACATGAGAGCCCTACCAATCAATGTCCTGGTCGGAACTCCCTCTATATGATGATGTTTCAGATTCAGACTTAATCTTTGAAGCCGAGCCATCAGTGAGAGACGTAGAAATTCATGGATCAATATGTGGAAAGGTCATCACTGGTAAGTTATGAACACATCTTCCAACTAGTATCACAAATCCTCTCGATCTTCAGGCTTGCCAGCTGACTCTATCAAGCAGAGGTCTCATATTTTCCGTCCGGAATGGCTAGCACATTAGTAGATGGCGTTAGATGTCTATTTGCAGGGTTCTTGTTTTGTATCTTGGAGAGGTTAATTTATCTCTAAGGTTGCTAAGTGTCAAAATGAAGACCTTTTATATCAAATGACGGAAAATTTGTACCATTTTCCTCTTAGCATCCTCCTATTTATCATCTTTATAAGTTATGCTTATGTTTATAGATTGTAGTTTCTTCATGTAATTTGCTAAGCCATAGCCCCGTACATCTATGAATGTGCTTTCATTGTGTCAATGGTAGGAGCCGAGGTCCTGCTTTTGGAGCCCTGTCAACCTGACATGCATGACTACAAAACCACTGTGGGTTGCCCAGGGGAGGGAGAGTCAGTTGTATCAGTAATGATCTTCCTGGTGAGCTATCACACTCCAGTGGCTATCTCCATACCCATGGTCACACAGGAAGGCCACAGAATGCTGAGAGGGTCACAAAACAGGTATCAAACAATGGTGGTGGCTGTGGAGAAAAGGGACAGTTGAGATAGGAGGGGGTGTGGCGGGGATAAAGAGAAGGTGGAAGGCAGGTGTGATCAGACTGCTATAAACATTGGACATGCCAAACAACATACTTAACAATACAAAAATATGTATTAAAATGTGCTTGAGAAGAATTTATGAAGTGGTTCAATGAGCAGAAGGCTGCTACTGCTAAGTTTGGTGACCTGACTTCAATTCCAAGGATCCAAATGATGGAAGGACAGGATCAACTTCCACACCAAAATATACCTTATGCTAGACAGACGGCTGAGCAGTTAAAAACACGTATTACCCTTGCAGAGGACCTGAGTTTGGTTCCCAGCATTCACATCACACAGCTTACAACCTACAACTAGCCCCAGCCAGGACACAACACTTTAGCTTCCAGAATCTGTTGCTACCCACAAACACATACACATTTTTTAAGAAAAAATATGCTCCCTCCTATGAATAGAATTTCCAACATAAAAATTTGTCTCCAGAGAAAAATCTGATGAGAAGCTGAGTATGTAGGAACCATGATTGAAGCCACCACTGACTTTTGAAGACCACCGCACCGCAGGAAGAAAAAGGCCAGTGATTCTTAAAAAAGATCACCTTAGTCTGGCCATGCTTGTAGGGTATTGGCTTGGATAGATTCTGTGACATCTTGTGAATGGTTCGTTTTAGTTCAGCAGTGTTTCAAAGCTATGAAAAACAGTAGACAATGAAACTGTGGCTCGCAGTTTATAGGGCACAAACTGAATGACCAGTTCCCTACAGCACTACCTATTAGGATTTGAATGGACCACAAGTGAAGATCTCCAGTCTCATCATCACATCTGTGAAGGGCGACTGAGGAAATAACTTTCCCCAACATTTAACACCTTTAAGGAAAAGAATCAATGACCAGCACATGTCGGCCATGATGAGAACTGTCCAGGGTAATGGACTGTGTTAAAAGACTCGGGATTCAGACAGAGACCGTCTAAAGTCATCTGAACCTAAGACAAGAGAATACACCACGTGTCCTCAGAGAAAAGAAAGCCTTGTGGCTCAGAGGGTCCCTTGTTTACAACTGTGGTCCCTGTGTCACCGTGAGCTGGTGGGAAAATATTCCCGAAGCATGGCTTCTTGTGGGCTCTGCTGTCGGTTGTGCATTTTAAGATTAGCCTTTGGAATGAGACCCTCATGTGGGCAGACGCAATGGGAAAAAGGCAGATTTTGAGGCAGGATTAGGAGCGTTATTTATGTGGATAGTTCTGATATCAGGTAGTTAGAAATCAGTGCTGGTCTACGTTGAACGTGACCCAGAAATGAAGACATTGTATTTATAGCAAAGGCTATGTCTGTAAGAACTTCAATCGCCCTCTTATGGCATAAGAAGAAGGAACCTCACCAAGGTTGTATCTTCCTCTAGCAGGGTCTCCTTTATTCCTCAGTAATGGGAGCCTCATTTTTACTTCCTTGTGCATGCAGACACCTGAAATAAAACTACATCCCTCAATCCCTGCTGCTCCCAAGCTTGCTAAGGACAGGGGAAAGGTTCTACCAGGCAGCACGTATCCCTTCAGGAAGGAGGAAAGTGCTTTCTCATTTCACACTCTTACTCCTTGCTGTCTGAGGGGTGGTTAGAAAGGACCATGAAATAGTTGGTGTGCTCCAAGGATGATGACGAAGTCAGAGAGCAGGGGTCTCTGGAAATCCAGACACGCACACACTGGGTCAGTGGAATAACCCTTCGGTGCACTGTGAAGACACGTTGCTCTCACTGTTAGTAAAGAGCCAATCGGCCAATAGCTCAGCAGGAAGAAGTTAGGTGGGACTTGTTTGAACAAAAAGAGAGCCAGGGAAGAAGAAGGGCAGAGTCACCAGCCGGACACAGAGAGCACATGATGTCTTCCGCTGTCTTCCTTGACAGGGTGGTTGGATTGAACATCTGTTGCTTTACTCAGCATCTTTAGGCTACAGTTATTTCCTCCTAGAACAGGAGCGTTATGCATCAAGTATGCAAACTCTTCCTTGAGATCCACAAGTGAGCAATCCCTTTGTCATGGGTGGTTTTTCTTTCTTTTTCCATGTGTTCGTGTGTGTTCTACACTTGTGCAGGTATGCATGCATCTTGCGTCTGTGTAGATGTGTGTGCAGGAGGAAGCCTGGGCTGATGTCAGGATTACCCTCCAGGCTTTTCCATCAATGTGGGGGTCTCTCAAACCCAGAGATCACTAATATGTTCAGTCCTGCTACCCGGCTTGATCTGGGTATCCCTGGTCTCTGCCCTCTGAGGTTGTGATTACAGGCAGGGCCACATCACCTGGCATTTACATGCGCGTATGGGGATCTGAACTCTGGCCTTCATAATTTACATCAAGCACTTTAACTGCGGGCCCACCTCCTCAGTCCCTGAATAGGATTTTAGGGCCATCTACAAGGTGACGTTGCCCAGTCTGTGACCGGGAAAGCACGTGGCAAAGCACACTGATGTTGGCTTTCACGGTCCTTAAGCACAGACCTTGTAAACGAGAGCCTCCTACCTCAGCCATAGATGGCGTTTGGTTTAAGAACATTCGGACACCCAAGAGAAGGGTGCTACTCAAAGCTGGGTTGATCATTTACTCACTGCACGAGTTATTTCTAGCCCCAAGTGGTGTTTCCCACTGTTCCATTGACTACCCTGTCACTGAGTAACTGTAAGTTTGCACAAAGTGCACGCTGATCCCGCTAAGGCTTCCAGGACCCTGTGCATGGATCATGCTAGAAACTCAGTTCTCCTCGGCTGATAGCTAACTACCTCATCCCTGTAGAGTGAGCACTGGGACTGCCAGGAAGGTGGCTGGCTCATCACTGAGGATTGTAATGGAGGTGCCAGAGCAAGCCAACTCCTTTGCAGCCAACCTTGCAGGGAGCTGCTGATGGGGTGGGAAGGCAGGATTATAACGGCCTTGTCTGCAGAGGTACAGCTGAACCTCCACAGCCAAACATTTTGTGTGGCAACAGAAAAATGCACGCAGAGGCAGAGCATGCTTTCCACATCCACTCAGGGTTGTTGCTGCTTTTCTAGGGGCTAATGCTGGGGTCTCTCTGACAGCTGAGTAGCCCTAGTGCATTGGTTTATCAGTTGCTGAAGTGCAGCAATATTGAAAATGTTCAGGTGTTTGTCCAAAAATCAACATTTCAAGCCAACTGGTGGGTGGCATCTTTTTTTTTTTTTTAAGTAATAGGAGCCTTGATTTTTAATTCTTTGTGCATGTAACTCTCAAGGTTGTCACACTGCTCCCCAGGCAGAGGCACCCTTAAAGTGGTGATTGACTTCCAGGAAATACTTGTAGTGATTTGAATATGAAATGGCCCCACAGGCTCACATGACTGAACACTTGGTCCCAGCTGGTACTACAGTGTGGAGAAAGTGAGAAACCCCTAGTAAACGAGTCTGGCTCTACCAGGGTGCTTGCAATGAACACTGGGACTTTATAACAATTTGGCATCACTTTCTATTTGCTCTCTGCTTCCCTAGTACAGATACACTTTGGTGGACCAGCCTCCCGCGCCTGCCTCCAAGCCTTCCCTGCCTGCTGCCCAGTCTGCCCTGCCATGATGGATCATATCCCTGCGGAATTATAAGATAGAATAAACCCTCTCTGTCTCAAGCTGATTTTGTTGGGGTGTTTTATCACAGCAGCGAGAAACAGCTCAGACAACAGCTGAGTTCTGCTCATTAACGATCACAATTCCTCCCCACCTGCTCCCTGAAGCGCTCACTACATCCCATACACGGCTGTGATTTACCTCCACAGTGACATTAGATAAAGGACACAGTAGGAAAATAAAACACCAAGCTTGGCTTGGCGGCTCGTTCTGACCTTGGATCGTTGACTCATTAGACCTCACTCTGGAGGGTGCTCTATCTTCTCTGGAACACCCTGGGTTGTCTGAGCCTTGCCGTCTAGCTACTCAATTGGTTTGGTTGACCATGCATGTGGGTGTTGCCCTGATTGTGACTGTCCCCTGACCACTGTCCATCAATAAAGGAGATCTGATCTCCCACTGCTTTCCTGGTGACTTTCCATTCTCTAATGTGTTTGCCCTCTGGCCTTCTGTGGATGGTCACTTGCCATCCCAGGGCTCATCACTGAGAGAAGCAGGCTTCTTGTCTCTGCTTAAGTCTTGGCTAATAAATTGTTGGTTGTGCCAAACATATAACTCAAACTTGCTGTTTCATTTACTTATTTATGAAATAAGGAAGTGTGAAGGGATCACCACACCAAAAGTCTGGCTTCCTTTCAGTGAAACAAATAATACAACTTCGTTTGTCAATCCAAACATCAACAGTCACCAGGTTTTGTGTCAGGTTTGCACTTTTTTTTTTTGAGCAAAACATTGATTTCTTTTGGGGAATGTTCGCCTTATTTGTGGGTAGTGTTCTGAGTTGCCTAGGACTTGAAGTTGAGTGATGGGCACCTAGTTAAGGGGACAGAAGTCATAGAAGGTATGTGATCCTCATGTTATGTTGTTCCTGGGATGCCCTCATGTTTGCTCACCCACGTGAATGTGCTTTGGCATGTGCCGGCTTTTGTTTGACTTTCCTATGCCTCGTTAAGTTTGTTTATCTTAGATTTTAAAAATCTTTGGTGAATTTGAACTTCATGACCAGTATCCAAGTTCCCCCTGAAAGGAGTCTTTAGATCCTGCCAGGAGACTCCTGGGAGTCATTTCTTCATTAAAACAATTTGTGATCAAATAAATTCCAGAAAAGCATGGTTAGACCAACCAGGTGGACTCCCTGGAACAAAGGTCCGACAGCTTTTCTTGCTGACTGATGGCAGAAAAAGCCCAGCATCAGCCAGCACCTTGTTCACTGGACAGAGAACAGCTCCCCTAGGGAGACACAGGCAATTCATACCTGCTAAGATTTCTTTAGGAAATGATGTGCTAGCATGGAATTACAAGGCAAATGGCTCTACCTTCTGCTACAACACCAGGTATCCTGGTGAGGGATAGCTGGAAAATTGAAAAATTCAGTAAACAAATAGCATCATGTATCTACATCACAGAAGTTCAGGCACATGGGGGATGTATTTCAGAGACCAGAGCCTACCCTCCACTCAGCATGTCACTGACAAATTCTTTCACATTACTGCTCTTGACAATTTAAAAGTTCCACACCCGAGAACACTAGAAGAATTTCTGCAAGCATAACGTGAGTCCGGTAGCTCACAGTGGTAGTCAGTAAAGTGCACAATGAAATCTAGATTTTTTTCTTATGATGTTGAGACACAGCATATACCTGATTGAAAAGAAGAAGGAGGAGGAGAAATAAAAGAACAGTGTACCTTAGCTTTGGTCTGTTCTGTGACCTAATTCTTTGCTTATAGATCCTGTTGTTAATTTGCTTCATAAAGTAAAATCTAGCAAACAAAGCAAAATGGGTATATCTGGTGCTGGCATCTCTTAAGTTAATCTTTGGAGCTGGGATCTCTTCAGTGTTGTTCTTTCATTTGTTGAGCCCTTACAACTAAAAAAATGGGACTTTAAAATAATATCAGTCTCTGATTCACACCTGTTGACGAGGTTTCTGTCCTGCCAAGTCCCACAGCTGTTCAGTCCCAAAGAAACACACAGAGGTCTGCATTAATCATACACTGGTTGGCCTATTAGCTCAGGATTCTTATTAACTAATTCTTACATCTTAAATTAACCCATTATTCTTGTCTGTGTTAGCCATGTGGCTTGATACCTTTATCAGCGAGTCATTCTCATCTTGCTTCTTCTGTGTCTGGGTGACAACTGCAGACTGACTCTTTCTTCTTCCCAGATTTCTCCTGTAGAACATCACTTTGCCCTGCCTGTACTTCTGGCAAATCAGCATTTTATTAAAATAATACAAGTGACAGGATACAAGGTCATTGTCCTATAGCATTGGTAGCAGCATTTTCTCAGGAGGGCTTGCTTTGCTAGAGGCAAGCACATGTTATTTAAGAGAGATTTCTTGATTCAGCTTTGACTGAAAAACCTTGTGGCTCTTTTAAGAGGCCCCACCACAAAACACTTAAATGATGTTGATGAAAAGCTGACCACATGCTTTTTGGTGGTGGCAGGGACCTTGAAACTCCATAGAGTTCTGGCAATAAACATGGCTCAAGTCAGTACCTCTGCCATTAGGCTAGACTCTCAGAAAGCTAAGGAATTGGGTGGATCCAGCCATCAAAACCATGGCTTTAATCCTAGTCATATTTCCTAGCAAATTAAAGACTCATGTGGTCAGAAAAAGAGAGATATATAGTAAAGATAGAGTCAGATGAAGAAAACCTTTAAATAGTTTACACTATGTTTAAAAATACATGTAGACTTGGGAGAGAAAAGAAAAAGGATAAAGTCCTTAAAATAAAAAAGAAAGAGAGAGTAGTTGGGTGTGGTGGCACATACCTTTAATCCCAACACTTGGGAGGCAGAGGCAGATGGATCTCTGTGAGTTCAAGGCAGCCTGGCCTACAGAGTGAATGCCAGGACAGCCAAAGAGACACAAAAAAACCTAGTCTCCAAAAACCAAAAATTAAAAATAAAAATAAAGCCACATAAAGATAGAAAATACACAGAGAATCTAGATACTGTATGTTATTGTGTTGTCTTTGTTGATGGCTGAGGAAGGAACAACAGCTGCTAAAAGACATTTGAATAAATATGCTGCTGGATTAATTCAACATATATATTTTGAAAATGCTTTAACTACAAATTTTAAGTCAAAAGATATGTTACTTTGGAGAAGAGGTTTTGTTTTTGTTTCCACAGGAAATGAGAGGCTGTGGATTCATTCTGGCTTAAGAAAAATCAGGTTTGATCAAGGAAGACCCCCTGAAGAATCTCCAATAGGAGTGGATGGCCCAGATGAGCCAACATTTCAGAGGACCTCTGTTGGAGTTTCCTCTGTGTACTACATTCAGAACAGTTTCAAGACTGCTGGCTGAGATGATCAAGCCTCACAGAATAGTCCATTCAGGACTTGGCCATAATTCTAAATTTTCTTTAGGTCCTCATAGATTATCAGTGCCCCCAATCAGCAGTAAGTAGCCTGGAAAACTATGCCCACATCCCCCCCCAAATGAATTATGGATATTTATCCTTGTTTAGAGTTTTGGTTACAAGATGTTATGGATAATGGTCTGGACAAAAGCTAAACAAAGGAGATTAGATTCAGAGTTCTTGTTTTGAAAAAAGGGGGGAAGTGCTGTGGGACAATGGTCTTTTGTATTATTTTAATACAAAATAAAATGTAACTTGTATTATTTTAACAAAACGCTGATTGACCAGTAACCAGGCAGGAAGTATAGGCAGGGTGACCAAGCAGGAAGTAGAGGCAGGGCGATGAGATAAGGAGAATTCTGGAAAGAGGAAAGAGTCAGTCTGTAGTCATCACCCAGACACAAAGGAAGCAAGATGAGAACGCCTCACTGATAAAGGTATCAAGCCACATGCTAACACAGACAAGAATTATGGGCTAATTTAAGATGAAAGAATTAGTTAATAAGAAAGCCTGAGCTACTAGGCCAATCAGTTTATAATTAATGTAGACCTCTGTGTGTTTCTTGGGGACTGAACGGCTGTGGGACCAGGTGGGACAGAGACCTCTGTCAACACACATCTAACTGTAGGAAAAAAAGCACATGCTTCTCAGACAAGCATCAGCATCTGTGGTTATCAAAGCATGACTAATCAGTGGCCATAATCAAATATGACTCAGCAAATGGTGGCTGTGGAGATTAAAGGTGACTAAGCAATCAGTGGCCACAATCAAACATGACTAAGTGATTAGTGGCTGTGGAGATTAAAGGTGACTAAGCAATCAATGGCCACAATCAAACATGACTAAGCCATCACTCTGGCAATCAAAGCATGACTAAGCAATCAGTGGTCATAATGAAATATGACTCAGCAATCAGACTAAGCAATCAGTGGCCACAATCAAACATGACTAAGCGATCAATGGCTGTGGCGATCAGAGCATGACTAAGCAATCATTGGCCATAATCAAACATGACTAAGTCATCAGTGACTGTGGTGATCAAAGCATGACTAAGCATCTTTAACTCCAGTTCCCTGGAAAGGACTGACTTGGATACATTTCTTGGAGAATCAGTTACAGTGATCACCATGACATATTTCTGTGTACTTTGTCTCTTTCCTCCTCAGACAAGAGTAGAGGAGAAGCACGTGGGGTGTGAGTCACTATCCCCACGGTCTAACCACTCTTCCCTGACACAGTCACTATCACCACAGTCTAACCACTCTTCCCTGACACAGTCACTATCCCCACAGTCTAACCACTCTTCCCTGACACAGTCACTATCCCCACAGTATAACCACTCTTCCCTGACACAGTCACTATCCCCACAGTATAACCACTCTTCCCTGACACAGTCACACAGGTGGCCCTTCCCAGGAGACAAGTCACTATCCCCACGGTCTAACCACTCTTCCCTGACACAGTCAGACAGGTGGCCCTTCCCAGGAGAGAAGTCACTATCCCCACGGTCTAACCACTCTTCCCTGACACAGTCAGACAGTTGGCCCTTCCCAGGAGAGAAGTCATTATCCCCACGGTCTAACCACTCCACCCTGACACAGTCAGACAGGTGGCCCTTCTCAGGAGAGCAGGGAGAAGACACAGCTCTGCTTTGACAACCCACTTTATTTTATTTTTTTGTAGAGAGCAGGACGCCCACAGGAAGTTTTGGTGGTGGGTTGTTTGGAAGATCTGTAGTTCCACTTTGACCGCATGATTCAGAAGGTCCTCCTGGTGGTAGCTATTCCAACGCCTCTCAGAAGACTGAAGGTTCAAAGTCTCCTCCTATTGTTCTGAATTGCAGTGTTACTCAGCAGTCTAAAACCCTGAAACTGAAACTAAAAAGAGGGTGGGAATGAAGCCTATGAGGGGTACTCACAGCAGCCTTACCCCCCAGTCATAAGGTGGAACGCCACAAAAGCCCAGGAAAACATTGTATGGATACATCCACACAATGGCTGTAAGTGACGAAAGGCTGTTGTGTGCCATGGTGTCAATTAACCTCAAAAGCCTTACACTGGGACAGGAAATCAGACACAGAAAAATGTTTCTATTTCATTCACAAGAAGGTGTATGGACAGGTAAATTCTCAAATCCAGAACGCAGGTCGGCTGGCAGTGGGTGAGGCAGAAGCAATGGCTTAGCATGTATAAGTCCGGGTGGCAGAACAAGATTCTGGGTGTAAGTCCTGACCAGAATGATATGCTACAGGGACAGTCCTATGTGACACTGAGCTGCGTGGGTAGAGGCAGTGGCTTCACACCTATTGTCTCAGCACAATCAAACAGGAAGAGACTGACGAAATCCACAGATATGTGTTATCTTTGCTACTCAAGGAAGAGTACATTTTGCAAAGAATAGCGTTTATTCAGTGCCTAGTAGTTTTATTTTTTTAACATTACATTTGTTAACATTATTTCATATCAACTAAAAAGCAATATATTTAGATATATTTGTTTTGTAGTCATACCTACCTATATATACATACCTATATAATGTATGTTACAAATATTTATATATGCATCATTGTATACCTTCATACATACACACACACACACACACACACACACACACACACACACACACACACACAGGCCTATAGCATATCTAAATCAATTCTAATCCAATTGTGAAAGAAGCATCCAGGAGATCTAAGCTGAAGGACAGCCAGCAACCTGTCTGGCATCATGCCCCAGAACTATCAAGCTGGAGGGGAGCCTGAGAAACTTCTGGGGGAGGTGCGAGAGGCAGGACCAAACACAGTCTGAAGATCGGTGGGGGTGGGTCTCAGGTCATGGGCTGCCACTCAGGAAACCACCCAGGCACTGTGATACCTGGATTCCATCCTGGGACAGAAGGTGGAAAATGGCAAGGCAGGAAATCCCTGGAGCGTGTAATTTAGACACCATATTCTTTCTGCTTTGATTTCTGGTCAGTGTTTCTCTTTTGAGAGCTTATATTAATTTTAAGGTGGCATACAAAGAGATGGGCTTGATTCTAACATTTTCAGATACATGTCATTTCACTTTTCATATCAATTTCCTACTTAATAAACCACTACAGTTGTGTGGGCTGTCTATATGGGGGGAAGTTGGTCTGAAGTAGACAAGAGTCTCCTGGAATGTCTTTGTAACTCTAAAATCTAACACTATCTCCAAATGAACATTTGAAATGCACGAAAGAATGAGACAGAGACAGATGTTTGTTTGTTTTATCATTGGGATGAAACCAGGGCCTCACACATGTTAAGCAAGTGTTCTTCTGCTGAGCTGCAACCTCAGTTCCAAAATCCTTTAAAAGTCTGTTTCGAAATTGAAAACTAAATGTGAATGAATCAGCTAAACTATCAAGTGTTCTTTTAAATTCACTTTTTAAAAGAAGGTTACAAAATAATGGGGTCAGCTGTGATGTTCTTGTTCGGATGGATCCTATATGTACAGTCCTTCTCTCCAAACTGGCTTTGGTTGCTCACCATGATGGTGTCCAGTTTCATCCATTGTCCTGAAATGGCACTCTCTTTCATGGCTCAATAAAGTTCCCTTGTGTACATAGACCACTGTATGCGTTAATTAGATATCCATACACGGAAGAACCAAACTAGATCCCTATCTCTCACCTTGTACAAAAACCTGTCTAAAGTGGATCAAAATCCTTAACATAAAATCGAGTGACTTTTATCTAAAGTTATTAGAAATTGAAGGCTTCTATCCACTTCGGCTTAACTGGTTATTCACATGTCGGCTCAAATAGAGGGTATTTGTAGCCCAGTCCTTCCCTGGCTGTGTGCCCAGACAAAGATAATTAATCCTTAGGGCTTCAGTCTCCTCCTCTGAGAAGCAGGGTGTCTCAGCGTGTGCTGCCCTACCAAAATACCACATGTGGATTAAACAACAGGAGTTCATTTTCTCACAGTTCTAAAACCTAAGGTCAGGATGAGAATAGTGAAGCTAGTGAGGGTCTTCATTCTTCCCTCTCCCTGCACAATATCACTGTACCTTGCTGTGGAGCATGGATGTCCAGAGAAGTGGGCACTTCCCACAGTGCTGGCCAGCTTGGCCTGTGCACCCTTGAAGCTCCAAAGCTGAAAGGTGACCTTTGCATTATCAGGAAGTACTTTGATCCATGCTGGGCCCTCAAGAGAGCAGAGGGTGAGGTACAGATTCATTGATAGTGGTGAGAATAAAGGAAGAAGCCTGGCGAGGCAGCTTGTCATCAGGACTCATGGCTTATGCGCTGAAGACCCCAGCTTCATACCCGGAAGGCCCCTGGGTTGGCACCCCTAGAGTCCTCAAGACATCTGCAGAAGGGATAGCAGGGGCACCTGCCTCATATAGTGCTAGAGAGATAAAATTGAGACAAAAATCTTTCCTTATCTCCTACCCATCACCCCATAGGAACACCCTGTTCATCCAGGAGGCCTTTCTGAGTCAGGACAGGAACACTGACCAGTCCAGGAAGGGCCCAGAGCCCAATAGGAAAGGAAACATGGCGTGGGAGGAGGAGAGAGTCACAGGGTAGTTTCTCAAGGCAGCAGGGCTTTTCTGAGCTCTTCATTAAGATGGTGTTTGATAGTTTATGAAATAGCCATGCAGGCGCGACAGGTCTGTGATTCCATTGGAATGGTCCGCTAACTAAAGCACAGGCTGGTCCCATTGCTCTGGTTAAAGGGAGAGATGGTGGGTAACGTGTGGAGTTTAGTGGAGGCTCTGGCTTAATTTGAAGCAGCATGAAGAGTTGATGGCATTACTTCCATGTTTGTAAAAAAAGGCTTGCAAGTGGAATGGACAGAGAGGGATGGAAGAGGAGCAACAACAAGAAGATTCACATGGAGGGGAATGGGTGTTTGCTGTGACCTTGACCATTCTGATGTGGGACCTGTAAACAGTAGTTTCCCTGTTCTGCAGCTGCTTACAAATAACCACTCAAAGGCTTATATTAACTATAAATGCTTGGTCAATAGCTCAGGCTTATTACTAGTTAGCTCTTACATTTTAAGTTAACCCATATACCTTATTTGCACTCTGCCATGGAGTGGTATCTTTATTAACATGTCATGTTTATCTCCTTCTCCCTCTGCATCTGGTCAGGGACTCCTAACTCCACCCTTCTCCTTCCCATTATCTTTAGTTTGGTCACCCCATCTATGTTTCCTGCCTGGCTACTGGCCAATCAGCAATTTATTATACCAATTCAAGTTACAAATCTTTAGAGTGTACAAGAGGATTATTCCACAGCAGGGACCTGTCCTTCAAGCCTTGGAGCCATCTCAGGAAGATAATGTGTGTACTGTGGAGTCTGGTTAGGGTATCAGAGTATTTGGGGTGGGACATCTGGCCTAAGAATAATTGCTTCTGGGGAGTATAACTTTTGATTCTTTCTCTTTGACAGCACTGTCTCCCTTGGACACTTACTGTAAAGTAAAGGGTTCATGATTTGTTCAAATAGCAAACAGACAGCTACGTAAAAAGGGAACACCCAGGCACAGCAAACAGCACAGTGATGTCATGTACTTACAGACTCACATTATCTTAGCTAAATGCTAAAATTAAACAACAGCTTCCAAAAGAGAAAGAACTACTGCAGATCTGGAGAGGGCACTGAAGGAGAACATTCAGGAGCCAATGATGGATGGAGAAAGGAGGACCAGGAAGAAAGTTCTGGAAATTATGCACCTTTACACATGAGTACAGAAGAGAAGGTTATTCTCTTAAAATGGAAAGTAGACTGTTAAATTTTGTTATTCTAGGGACAAATACCATCCAAGAAAAAAAAATCCTCCTAATAGAGTGTATACATCTTAGTCAGCAAAGCGTACACTAGAGAAACGCTCCTGTAGACAGGAGGTCACAAAGCAGGCTCTGTGCGGCAACACTGTCCCTGTCCTGGCTCCAGGGCAGCTTCCACTGAGAGACACAGGAGATAGTGAGGTAGGTGTCTACCCTTGAAAGGGGTTTCATTGCCCTTGGTGGAATTCCTTTCCATCTCAAAGGCCACTGTCTTCAAGGACAATTCACGTCTCTTGGTTCATTGTCTGGGGAAGTCTTTCCTCCAGACATCCTGGATTCATTGGCAGTGCCAAAAACAGCCACCAGAAAAGAATCTCCAGCCTCATTTCCTGTCTTGGAAGGCGCTGCGTAGAGTTGCATCAGGCTGGGAGTGCTTCAGATTTATCTTCCTCCCACACTGGAGATTAGTTGTCTTGACTACAGCTGCTGCTGCATGGCTCACCTGAGGGTCTTCTGGAGGCAACCTCATTTAGGGTCTGTAGCAGCGTCTACTGAATTTCCCCACGTCTTGTTCTGTTAGATCTTCCTCAGATTGCATCCTCCTTCTAAGCCAAACTCATGGAGCTTAGATGTGACCTCACCGTCCACCACAGGATCAGAACGTTTTCTCAGACTTCATCCTGAGAAAAAGCACGGCATGGGAGAAGGGGACCCCCTTGGGTGTTACTGCTACAGCTTCAGCAAAGGGTTTGTGGGAATCTTAGAGCTTTGCATTATGGGGGCAAATGGCACCTTAATGGGAAGGGTACAAGTTAGTTTGTGAATGTAGTTAAGTACTCTTTTTTTTTTTTTTTTTTAACAAAAAGCATGGTGTGAAGCATGACAGTTTCCACCCTAAAACACTACTGGTTTCTATGCTTGCTTAGGTGCTTCACAGGCTGTAGCTCTGCCTGTTCACGGTCCTGCAGAGGTCATATTCTGCTTAGCATCCTTGCTAAGGTAGAGACAGGGAAGTGACACTCAGAAAGAGTTCAGGGATTTGCTAACACATTTTATTTCCATGTCCTTGAGTTACCTTTGGTGGCTCGGATGTAAGCTGAAAATTTCATCAGCTTCGAAAGCCAAGTCTGTTTTATAGCATCCTCTCAAATTCTTATGGTGTTCTGAACACGTCTGTGTTTTGTAGAACAGGCTAGGTCAGGACTGAGAATTTGATATGGGGATACAGCTATTGGGATCTCCCAGTTCCTTCTCCAGAGTGAGAGCCCTGATAAAGTAGGAAAACAGGAATCTGCAGGTCAGCTGGAAGGAGCAGCTATGACTGTAGTCGGACTTTCTTTGGATCGTCAGTTCCCAAATAATGACACAGAAACTTCTTATTAAGTATGAAAGCTCGGCTTTAGTTTAGGTTTGATCCCAACAAGCTCTTACAGATTAGCCTGCTTACATTAACCTGCTTACATTATGCCACGTGGCCCATTACCTCTGTGCATCTGACTTCCTCTACATCTATCTGGTGAATCTCCGCCTCTCTGATGCCTTCCCAAAATTCCTGTCTCTGCTCAGAAGTCCCACCTAGCCTATCCTCCCTAGCTATTGGCCATTAAGCTCTTTATGGAACCCATCAGAAGTGCCTTGACAGATGAGGTTAAACAGAGAGACATCTTCACAGTGTACAAAAAGACTATTCCACAATATATGACCTGCGGTTTGCACCACACTCTGTGAGGCAGGTGAGCCGGCAGCTTCCTCTGAGACTGTTACAAGCTCACTGTCTACCTCTGAGCCTGAAGATGCCTGGTGTTGTCTAATGCCTTGTCTTCTGCATGACTGTGGCTCCCTCAGCTTCTGCACCAGGATGCTTATGGCTGTTTTCTGCTGGAATCTTTCCTTAGAGGATGGTGCTCTTCATAAGCTCTTCTACCAAGAGGCAAGCCCAAGTGCACTTGCTGCATCCACATGAACTCTGGGAAGGCATTTGATGATGAGCCCAAGAGCATGCCCCAGCTGGAGATGCTATTCTCATTGGCCTCCATATTCCACTTGTCCAGAGGAGAACCCTGTATTGACATTGATCTCCCACATATCCCAAAGGAAGCTCTGAATTATCCCTTTGCAGAACACCCCTAAAATTTCCCAAGGATCTTATGCTTCTCTGAATACTCTCAAACCCTAGACATGGGTGCAGCATGACTCTTCACCCCAGTGGGTCATCTACACTGTCTGATGACTTTTCTCCAAGATCCTTGTTTGTTCTGAGGTGGGAATGGAATGCAGGGTACTGCAATAACATTGCTGGGTAAATGTTTGATTTTCTTTCCTTGTAAATCTTTAACATTTTCTTATATATTCTGGAGGCAAATGAGTGCAAAGTCTCAGAGACAACTTTTGGGACTCTGTGTATATCCCACCCCACCCCGTGGTTCTGTATTTTTCTTTAGAAGCTATCGTTATTGAGACACGTTCATTTTAATTTCAGGGCCTGAGTGGAGGCAGAAGTCCTGTTGAATATCTGGCTACTCACTAATTTTAGTCAAAAACAAATGGTGGGTAGTAAGTTCAAAGTCTGCTAGCTCACTGCAGAGACAGCCTCTCCCAGTGCACACACTTCAAAGGCATCGTGCTTCCAGGCAGTCTGTAAAAATCCATCATGACAGCAAGTAACCCGTGAAGAAATTACCACACAGAGCTGGGGTGATGGCGCCTCGCAGACAGAAATTTACCTGTCATAGATAGGGTACAGGTGAGACATGTCACCCAGTCATCAGAGCCATCCTAGCTGAAGCCAAGGTTAGAAGAAGGGAAGACACCTTTGAGGAGGCTGGGATAACTCATGTGAGGGAGCAGTGGGAAACCCTTGAATGAAGCAACTTTGGAAAATGTCAAATCTGTCTAATCAGCATCTGGGCTGGTGCTTTTTAATTTCTTTTCTGTTGCTGCCATTGATAACTTACATTTTCCTCTTTGCTTTGCTGCTGTAAATTTCAGTACTTTTGTATCCTAACCTGGAGCCTTCCCCCACAGCTCAGTTCTCTCTCAGTTCTCCTTGAGAGCCATGGTGGGGAAATATGCTTTTAAGTCTCATTAACACCTGACATTTGGGCTATTTATGACCCCTTTGCTCTCCCCTTCACCATCACTCCACAGCTACCACTGTGAGTCCATTGCAGTCTCTCCAACTACTTTGGTGTCTCTTAGATTTTCTTTGTCCTAGGAAGCTCTTGTTATACAAACACGAAGACCTGGGTTTTGATTCTCCATAATACACATCAGTCTCACCTCCATGTGCACAGGGGAACATGTACACACGCATATACACAACTAAATACAATAAAATCATAGAAGTAATTAATAATGCTATTTGACAGTATAGTTAATTAAAACAAAAATGATAAAATGCTTTTTATCATTTTTCTCTTCCAGGACTGCAGGGTCCCCAGAGTACAGCATCAGATATGGGGCACACCACAACCCTAGGGAAGCTCAGGTTAGGCTTGAAACCTGAGACAATTAACTACGAAAGATCTTGTAAAATCGTTTGCAAAGAAACTCTGCAGAGAACTGACTGGCTGGGTTGAAACTTTCAGAAAGATGAGAATGTATAAGAAACAGCAAATGCCGGCTGATTTTCTTAGAAGTGGCACTAAGAGAGTCAGAGATACATAACTTCCCCTCCCAGCTCTGCCCGTGGCTGGCAGCTTTTAATAAGTCTCTTTACCATGGGAGATCTAGTCTCCTCGTTTGTGGAAAGGGTTAATGACAGTGTGTGCCTCAGGAGGCTTTGTGAGACACACACCAGGTTATGCTCACAGAGAAGTTGGCATAGAGCCTAGTTAGGGGGAAGCCCACAGCAGAGGCAGTTAGTTAAGCCTGCACTGTATTCAGGTGCAAATAGGAGCCAGGTGCCTTCCTTACACTGCCCGGTTGCTGACCCGCCTGGCTGTGTTACCATGGTGGATTTGTAGGGTGCATCCGTATGGTGGATTGCCTGTGGTGTAAAGCCCTGTTAGAATCGCCGACTGCCCCTCCCTCGGGAGCTATGGGGGCACCGGCCAGCAGCTGTTGTCACCTGCTTCTGGAGACCAGGTGCTTCTGCTTAGTTCCCTACTGGGCCCAGTGAAGCAGCAGACCAAGTGACAGGGATAACCAGTCAGATGATACTGCCCCGTGGGAGGAGGATCATAGCACTGGGGCTCTGGCCTTGAGGAATCCAAGGTCGACCTCCCATAGGGAGAGCAGAGAGCCAAGGTCGGTCACCCTCTGGGGCTTTATTTTGCTTATATCAAGGATGCTGTTCATATAACAACAAGAATAAAATCTTCTGATGTTGAGCACATGCTTAGAGACATAAGGTGGCTCTGATGTACCCAGACCACTTCTCTGCTTCCTAGCTGGTGTCCTGGGGCAGGGAATGGCTGTGAGTTCGCCTTCCCGATAGTTAGCGTCCAACCATCTAACCAGCTAGGCAGCCAGCCGGTCACATAAGCTTTCACGGCACCTCACTGCAGAGGGGACACACTTGAGAAGTTAGATGAAGGATCCAGACGACAGCCTCCATAACATCGGAACCTACTTTGATGCGATTCCTTCTCTAAGGTCGGAAGTAAGAAATTTATATCATTGGGTTGCATTTCTGATTTAGTGTGACATCAGAGACCTCTGTATACTTCTATGGGCTCTTTCTTTCTTCACTGTGAGAATCGCTAAGCCTACAAGAAGATCGGGGTCTGTACAGAGCCTTTTGGGCAAGAGAGTGACACAGCCACTTTTGTGAAATCCTTATAGGAAGTTTGCACATTTGAACCGGGGTTAGCTCACAAGTCTCCTTCTGTAGCACCCTTGAACAGTCAGGCTGTGGCTCCCAAACATGAACTCCTGAAGTGTTAGGACAGTCTTACCTGCCTTTGTCTTTTCCAAGGACCATCAGTCTACACACCTCATTTTCTGATTGTCCTTTGAGTTGTTATGGTTACTGAATGCTTGTATACAGGACCGGCCCTGACCCTGTGACTTTCAACCCGGGCCTCTATTCTCCTGTGGTCTCTGAAAGGGATATTCAGAAAATTTGGCTTTGAACCTGGAATAGCAATTTGACTTTGGGTAGGAAATAAAATTTCATGTGAAAAGGTAAAAAAAATTAACAATTAAAATTAAAAGCGTATTTTTGGCATAAGCTTCATTGCTCTTGCTTTTCTGAGTGTGATTGAAGTTTAGACAAGGGAGGAAGAGGCCCTCGCAGCATTTGTTAGTGAGAAGAGAAAGGGAATCCTAGCCACCCACAGGAAAGTTCTTCATCTGCTTTTGCTGAAATTATAGTGTGATCCAGAACTACCTGTTCCTCAACCATCATAAGGAAGGAAAATGATGAGCATCGATGCTGAAGAGTCATATGCTGGCGGATGCCATGGGAAGCTCTGACTGGGGGCAGTGAGGGAGGGTCACAAAGCAGACATCCAGGACATGCAGTGGTGACATACAGTGACTCCAGGTGTGCCCTGCCTACAGAAGCTTCCATGCCACCCTGCTTGCTATGTGAACTCACATAAAACCATAACATGCCTTGGGAACTTACCAGTGATTTCAAAACAATGGTTCGTTCTACAATGGTTAAAGTGAGTCCAGCTGAAATCATTTTGGGGCCACTGGAGGCCACCAGATGAATCACATTAGAACACAGCTTTCTGTCTAATGCAAGAAAAGAACAGAGATCTGTAACAAGATACCGAGCTGAGGCCACGATGATCACAGATCCGTCCGTTCAGCAGAGACACATCTTGCTGCAAAAGTATGGGACCAGTGGTGGTGTGACATTGTGTCTACAACCAGGAATCTGAGAGTGATGAGCGTTGGCGCTCAGCTTTCTTCCTTCCTTTTATTGCATCCAGGTCCCTATTAGACTTCGGGCAGGAAACTTCTCTGGACGCTCCCTCTCAGGCGCACCCAGAGATGTGTCTCCCAGGTGATTCCAAATCCAGTCAAGATAAGAAAGATGATTCACAGGTCCAGACAGCTCCTGTGGTGGAGAGAGGGGTGTCCAGTGGGGAACTGGGGGGAAGATATGACTAGAGATTAGGAAAGAGCAGAGGAGGATGATATCTCCATACATTGCAAGGGGCCTCCAAGGTGATTTAAGAATTATTTTATCTCATTGTTTTCAACAGTATGTGGAAGGAAATATATAAAAAATCTTTCAAATAATTCATAGAAACTTCAAATAATCCTGGTACGGTGGATCTAGAACACACGTGCTATACAGGTGAGAGGCAGATGCTGGTAGGCACAACCAGCATCTGGATTTCTCTGGACTAGAGTGGTAGACATTGTTGAACCTGCGACTGAGTCTTTGAAATAGGGCCAATCTGAACCACAAACTGTGGGCAGAAATCATTCTTGACTTCAAATAACAAAAAATGTACAAACCGCCACACCAAACTTTTATATTTTTAGAGTGCTAGTGTTTTATTAGTTAAATACTTAATATTTTTATCAAAATTTACAACTGTCCACTTATGTTATAGCATTTTCTAATTCGGGTTTTAAATTACTTCTATAGCTTCACCTATATGGGGAAGCAAAGAGTGCAGAAAATGCAGGGGGCATCAGGAGAGTAAGGAAAGAGAGGGTGGCCCGAGCAGCCGTCTCTCAGGAGAGGAGGCCCCAGGAAGGGGCATGTGAAGCATGTTGGAAGCAGGAGGAAGGGGACTCCGGTTCGGGTATCCTTTTATCATGCTGAGCAGGATGGGAATGTGTCACAAAAGCTGTTTTAGATACTGAGGAGTTCAAGTAGCTGGCCCAAGGCCAATCGTCTGTGGTCAGAATTACAGCTAATAAACCAGGTCTGTCTGATGGATGTCACCCCAGGAGCTTGAGGACATGAGATAAGTGTTGAGTGACATTTTCTGTAAGTGGGTATCTATTCACCCAGACAGACCAATGACAGACAAAGGAAACAGCCCCCCAAGTCTAATTTGAAGAAGCAGTGGGTTTATTGGAATTATTTAAGAGGTAAGGGGAGTTACAGGAATATGGACGATGGAGAGGTCGCCATTCTACTGAAGGAGAGAGTGGCCTTAGTTTTCTAATTGACACAGTCTGGAATCACGTGGGTGGGGGGTTGTCTAGATCAGGTTGGCCCTTGGGCACATCTTTGTGGTAGGGTTATCTTGATTGTGTAGTAGGAAATAGAAAGCCATATTCACTGGAGTAACACCAGTCATTGGAGAATTCCTAGATTGTCTAGGAACTGACACAGTCTGGAATCGCACGGGAAGAGAGTTGTCTAGATCAGGTTGGCCCTTGGGCACATCTTTCTGGTAGGGTTATATTGATTGTGTAGTAGGAAGTAGAAAGCCGTATTCACTGGGAGTAGCACCAGTCACTAGAGGGGGTCCTGTGTTGTCTAGGAACAGAGAAACTAAACCAGCGACCATCACACTGCATTACTTCATGGCTCTCTGCTCTTGACTGGAGGTGATACAGCTGTTTGAGTTTCTAGCACCTCAACTCCCCTGCTGTGATGGATGCTTAACATGGAGCACTAAGCTGAAGTAAACCCTTTCTCCCTGAAGTTGACTCTCAGGGTATTTTGTTTCAGCAACAACAATATCGCTAAAACAAAGCCTTTCCTCTCCACAGAACCTTTAGCATGGTGTGCATCTCTGGAAAGAGAAGGAACTGTTTCTATGTCTTGAGTCTTGTGAGCCGTCTCCTGTAGCAGAGAGAAACGTTTGTGGTACCAGAGGGTCTCATGGGCATGGCCACAGCTCTCTGATGTTAATATAGCAGAAGACAGATTCTTGCAACAACAGTCTGCTCCTGTGGGCAGGAGAGAAACATGTTGAGAAGAGCCCTCGCCAATGTAAGATGTTCACATTCATGTGTCCATATTGCCTTTGGATGGATGAGAAAGTCAGACTTCATCACACCTGCCCCTCCCCGCGCTGCTCAGCCCTCACTGTGAAGCAGACCCTTACACCTCTTTTTCAGGGAGTGAACTTCCCAGACTTTGGCAAACTGGGATATCCTTGCCCATGACTCCTTAGCTACCAGCTCCTGCCAGAAAGTCTCTTTGTCTCCTAACACATATTTTATTGTATCACTTACTTTGCCAGTTTTATTCCTTCTGGGAGTATGGAGGAAGCAGATGGGCACCTTTAAAATGTTACATTTTGTAACATAAACTGTTCTCTAAACCTACAGCTCAAATATTCAAACGTGTGTGTGTATATATTTACACACATATACACATATACACACACACATATACACATATATATACTCTTTGTAGTGGCATTTTATTTGTATTTTAATAAATAAAACTCACCTGAAGATCTGAGAATAAAACAGCCCCACTGGTCAGCCTTACAGACCAGGTAGTGGTAACACACACCTTTAATGCCAGAAGCCACACTAGTTGCCATAGAAACCGGGTGGTGCATGCCTTGAATCCCAGTGGTGCATGCCTTTAATCCCAGAACTAGAGAGGATTATAAAATGGGAAGAGACAGCTCTCAGACACAGTTTCATTCTGAGATTCCTGGAGGCAAGATCGCCATTTTGGACTGAGGTCGAGGTAAGAGGCAGTGACTGGCTGTTTTGTTTTTCGGATCTTTGGTTGAGCTCCAATATTAGTCCCTGAGCTTTTATTAGTCATGCTTGATTCTTTGAATTCCTAAAATGAATTGATCCGCTTTGGTAGCATTTTCAACCATTTGGTATATGCAAATTTCATGTTGAATCCTGACAGAAAGGAGAAGAATGTTTCTTGACATTCTTGGATATCAAAGGTTTCCTGTCAGCTGGATGAATCTAAACCCATCATTAGGGAGGAACACCTAAACTAAGTATAGAAGAGATTTTGGTGATAGATTGGGTAAAGGGTGATTGTTTTGACACTGGGTTAATATTTAATGTTCTGGATAAGTCAGTTAACTTAGTGGAACGTGGGAAGTTCCCTGGAGGGTGAGGGAGTTTCTCCTTCTGATAACTTTGGAGAAACCATGGTAACAACTAAGGATCTGGGTGTGGGAGGGTGGTCCTCCCACAGGCTCTTCTAGACAGGCCTGTGAGGACCTGGGCAGGGGCGTACAATCTCCTCACATGCCCTTTCAGGGAGCAGGATCAGATTCAGGTACCTGACAAAAGAAGCAGGCCCAATGAGAAGCCTTGGCAGAGCTTCCCAAGGCTCCGAGCAACTCACTCCGTGTTCTCAGGCTCACTCTGATTCTCACACACAAGCCAAGAGCATTGAAGAAACAGCCTTTCAGGAGTGAAAAGAAAAGGAGCCTATTCAGAAAAACACAGCCAGACACATTCCCACGACAAACATAAGCTAGATCTTCCGCACTCAGCTTTTCCACAGAAGTGAAGCTCGCATAAGCTGTCTGCCCTTGCTAAAGCTGTCATGCGGAAACCACTCTCGGATAACAGAGGTGTGCCTTATGGAGAAACTGATTAAAATTCCAGCTGTTTGTTTGTCAGCAAATTCATGACCGATTTATTTTTCAAGTGACCTGTGGAGTTGGAACTGGTGGTATCTGCAGCTAGCGAAGCACCTTAGTCTCCTGGGCCACACAGTTCTCTGTGATATTTCATTCTTGTCCCATGCACAGCAAGACTCCAGCTAGTCTGTGGATTCATAGCTGTTGACTCTCCGTGTGCTATTTAGAGACTTAATACCAGGGGAGAACTCTGCACTCTGTTATACGTATGCTCAGAACCCATTGCTCACTGGTGTTGCCAAGGTCCCACCTTCGGGGACTCGCTGAGTATAACACACAAGGTTCTGACAGCGAGGCTGCTGCTGTTTCCAGGTAGATGGAGAAGATAAAGCTGAGAGTTGAGGGTTTTAACTGAGTCTGGGTAGAAGCCCTGAGAAGCAAACACTGGGTAAAAAGAAACTGGAACAGAGTGGATTCTCTTTAAAAAAAAAATACAGAGGCCCAGGTGAACATATGACATTTGTCTTTAAGAAGCTTTGCTCCGGAAGGTGAGAACAAGAGCAGAGTGGAGAAGTGAGCCCTGAGTTCAGGCTAAGCAAAGCACCAGCTTGATGAAGATTGCCAGCTCTATAGGCCACCTTCAGCATCTTCAGCAACCTCGTAGATACATCTGTCCTTTCCTATGCCACCTTCAGCATCTTCAGCAACCTCGTAGATACATCTGTCCTTTCCTATGCCACCTTCAGCATCTTCAGCAACCTCGTAGATACATCTTTCCTTTCCTATGCCACCTTCAGCATCTTCAGCAACCTCATAGATACATCTGTCCTTTCCTATGCCACCTTCAGCATCTTCAGCAACCTCGTAGATACATCTGTCCTTTCCTATGCCACCTTCAGCATCTTCAGCAACCTC
>PVIU01002089.1:93272-120825 GCA_004026605.1 Ondatra zibethicus | reverse complement strand
AGCCGTGCATCATGGCGTCTGGTTTATTTGGTTCTAGGGATCAAGCCCATGGCTCCCTGCTTGCAAGATAACTGAACCACATCTCTAATCCTCTCCCTCGGATGTTTCCTGATGTCTAAGGTTGAAGTTGAAGATGAGGACAGACAGTCCAATCTGTAACCTTGGAGAAAAGTCCCAACATGGGCTATATTCTAATGGATAACCCCCAATAAGATAGCAAAGTCCATCTGGTGAAAGCACAGAATATGTAGGCAAGGGCTTAAGAGAAGATTTGTGTCAATGCCCCATCCTGTGACCCAAGGGCCGAGCACAGGTCTTTATGGACTGAGAGGCAAATGGTGGCTGAGTTTCCTATGATCAGATCTATATCCACACACTCAGCCTTTGAATTCCTCCCCTCCTGGCTTCCTGATAACTGATCATGTGTAGAAGACAGAAGGCATCATCCTGGCATCCGGAGTTAGCTATTAGCAGGAGTTGGAGAAAGTCCTTCTCCAGCCTTGCTCACTGTCTCCATCGGAGGCACTCACTGCTCACTGACCCCCACCCCTGGGAAAGACAGACTGGCTTCATATGCTGTGATTCCTGTTCCTCATTGTGCTTTCAACTTGCAGGACTGACAACCACCAAGCAATTAGTTTAAGAAATCTCAGCTCTCCCCTAATTGCAACTCTCGCCCTTTGTCCACATGGCCTCTTTGCTTGATGGAGGATGAATGGTGAAGGTCTTCTTCCAGGCTTGGACTCTTTCCCCCCAGTGGACATTTTCTGTCTCAAATCCTATTGCCTGCACTCCTGCCTTCAATCCTACTACCTATAGCCGTGGTACAGACGTGGCAGACAGGGATTGATAGCACGTAATGTCAGGCCACTACGGACAGTCATTTTCTCAGTGCATCCTCGGCCTTTTCCTGGAAGAAAAGAGATTGGTGGCTGTGGCACTTCTGTGAGGAAAGAGAAGCTCGCCAACTACATTGCGGCCTCAGCTTACCTGAAGGAAAGGCTTTTGAGAGGATGGAATGACGTGATGGAGAGCAGCAAGTGCTCAGGGCTTCACCCGCCATCCCCTGAGGGCTGCCACCTCTGTAAGGCATGGCACAGCTTCTCGGGCAGCCTCAGTACAGAGGTGAGCAGTTGCCTCTGTGGTAGGGTTTTGCTCCTGTTCCTCATGTTATACATCTGCCTGTGGCTTTTTTGTTTTTTTTTTTCTTTTGTTGGTTTTTCAACACAGGGTTTCTCTGTCCCTTTGGAGCCTGTCCTGGAACTAACTCTTGTAGACCAGGTAGGCCTTAAACTCACAGAGATCTGCCTGCCTCTGCCTCCTGAGTGCTGGGATTCAAGATGTGCGCCACCACAGCTTGGCCTGCCTGTGTGTTTTTAAACACCCCAAATGCTTTGAGAAACTTTCTGTAATTCTGTCTGTGATCACCAAGGAAACTAGATCCATGGATGCAAAAAGAGACAGAACAACAGACAGAAACAGGTATGTCTGCTGATGTACATGTGCTTACAGGTGTACACGTGCATATTTGTGTACCTATCTGTACACACACACACACACACACACACACACACACACACACACACACACTGGTCCTTAAAACTCGGCCTGGACTAGTTACAGAATCATTGGTGAGGTGACTCCTCCGTAGTTTTTCGCTCCTGCCTCTGACTGCACCGTGGCGGACCCAGCATCCATCTCCCTGTGAGCATGCTCACGGTGGCCCTGAGAGCCATGCCCCTGCAGGTGTTGTTCCAGAGGAAGACCATCTAGATGACAGTCGACACCTGTTCCTCTCTGCTGCAAGCCCTGCCTGGTGAGCTGAGCAGAGATGGGAGAGCATGAGAAGAGAGCAGCACCCCTGGGAAGGCCCCAGCTGCCCGCGCTTCCCCCTGGAGGGCCGCCAGCGGCAGAGACAGAGTATAGACCAGAGCCGATACAGTGCCTCGGAAGGCGGCTGTTGGAAAGTCATTGTATTTTTAGCAGGTTCTAAAATAGAGAGCAACCATATTTCAAATTCCTGCCTAATCTTCTGCCAACTGTTGAAACAATCTAAAGTGGAAAATACTCCCATCCTTACAGGTTCCATGCAGCTCAAGATGAACAAAATGAGGTTATGGGATACTTCATGCTGCATGATAGCACACACAGTGAAGATTACCGCAGCCAAGAAAGTTAACGCCAAGTTCTTTCTTTTTGTGTGCTAAGAGTATTTAAAGCGTATTCTTCCATCAAATTATCTGCATAAAATGAGGGTTTTCTTTTCCAATTTATGTGCATGCACACACCTATGATCTATGAAACAGAAATGTGTGCTCATGTCTATGACAGAAAGATAAACCCAAGCTGGAGGAGGAAGTTGGAGCCATTTCCTTCAGCATAAATGCTATTTCTGGGACATGCCTGGCTGAATTCCCAAGTTAGGGAAGGGGTCACACTTGTCCCTAGAGCCAATGCACAGCACAGAAGCAGAGGGCATCCTGCTGTTTGACTATCTTGGGCTGAAAGAGAGCTCTGGTGGTGGATCCATCTGGATGCCCTTTGAGGCTGAAGTTCACTGTGAACAAAAGCCAGTCCTTGCAGAGTTTTCCCACCGAGTCTGTTTCCACAGAGGCATGGGAATTGGCATTCATTCCTTTTCAGATAGACCCCTTTTCCCAACAGCTTTCTGAAGCTCAGGTTCAGAACTTGTGACTGTCTACTTCTCACCTCAGATCTTCTCTTATGATTGCTCCTTAGGTGTTTCCGGGATGAGATGGCCATCGGAAGGCAGGATGCTTGGTTATGAATTTAATGTCTACACTAGGGCAGAGAGCCGCTAGCTGGGAAAGGAGTCTTATCTGTCGTGCTCTCTGGTGGCTCAGTCTCAGAGTGGCAGGGGTGTGATGCTGAGCTGCGTCAGCTCAGGCTGCCAGGCACCGAGGATGACCGGGCTCCAGTCCATCTCAGTGCTTCCTGGCTGTGGACACACAAGGAAGTCCGTGTACCCATGCACTTCCTCCTGAGGTCCAGCAGCGAGCCAGAGATGAGACGTGAAGACTTCACCCCAGAAAGGAGGGAGAAGGGTTCCTTAAGCAAGCAAGAACCGATAGAAATTGGCTTGTGGATTTGTGAGACCTTTCTAGAGGGCGGAATTGAGTGGAAGGTTGACCAACCACTGAAGATAGCCGTGTCCAGGGCATGAGACAGAGGAGAAGAGACAGAGGTCAAAGGTCAACTGTCAAGGGTCCACTGGTCTTAACAGAAGGTGAGCAAAGGATCAGCGTCTGCCTTCTACATCATAGGCCATTCTGAAGGTTTACTTAGCACATGGTTATGAGTGATTATTGCTTACCAATCTCTAGAAATGTCTATACTAGTAAGGATACATAGGGTTGTATGTACTTTTTTTATTCCCGAGAAATGGTTGACACTTTATCATAATAAGGAAATAAAGCTGACAATTCTCATAAACCCTGAGCTACAGAGCATCATTCTTAGGTCAGACTCTTCCTGCCCTCACAGGTGACGTCACTGAATCTATTACTGGCCCCACTAACCAGTCAGTACCCGCCTGTTACATCAGCTGCCTCCCCGAAGCGTGCCTGAGGTCTGTGTAACATGTCATGTGGCATCTTGGTAGTTAAACTAAATCACCGGCACCTGCCCAATTGCAAACGCACACTCTACAATCCAGCTTCCAAGTTCAGCGTGCACCGTGAAGCGTCTTATATTTCCAATAAGACTGGAATGAGGAAATTTGAACTATCATTATTTTCAGATTACCTGGTTAAATACCCAGGCTATCTGAGTGAGTCAGCTAAAAGCTAAAACAATACCTTTATTAAAGTAGCTTATTAAAAAATTATGAAAACAGCCTTCTGTAGAGCAGGAATTAACTTAAAATATAATAATAAGGCTTATATTAAAGGATCCCATGAATTTTAAAAGTTGACCTTTTGACATCAGTATGAAAATATTTGTGGAAAATTCTAACGATACCCAAACCAATTTTTTTTTTGTGCGTGTATGTTGAGGTTTGCTTTGTTATTGAGAATGTCCCATGAGGTGCTGAGAAGAAGGTGTGTTCTTTCGTGTTTGGATGAAATGTTCTATAGATTTGTTAAGTCCCTTTGAATCATGGCATCTGTTAATTCTCTTATTTCTTTGCTAATTTTCTGTCTGGTTGACCAGTCCACTGAATAGGGTGTTGAAGTCTCCTACTATTAGTGTGTGGGGTTTGATGGGTGATTTAAGCTTTAGTGTTTTTAAGCTTTGATGGGTGATTTAAACTTTAGTTTTTTAGTGTTTCTTTTGCATATGTGGGTGCTTTTGTATTTGGGGGCATAGATGTTCAGGATTGAGACTTCATCTTGATGGATTTTTCCTGTGATGAGTATGAAGTGTCTTTATCCATCTCTCCCAATTGATTTCAGTTTGAAGTACATTTTATTAAATATTAGGATAGCTACACCTGCTTGTTTCTTAGGTCCATTTCATTAGAAAATTTTTCCCCAATCCTTTACTCGGAGGTGATATCTGTCTTTGAGGTTCAGGTGTGTTTCTTGTATACAGCGGAAGGCTGGATCCTACTTCCTATCCATTCTGTTAGCCTGTGTCTTTTTATAGGTAATTTGAGTCCATTGATATTAAGAGATATTAATGACCAGTGATTGTTAGTTCCTGTTATTTTTTGGTGGTAGTGTTTGTGTGTTTCCCTTCTTTGGGTTTTGCTGGTGTGAGGTTATCTGTTGCCTGTGGGTTTTTATGTATTTATTTATTTTTGGTGCAGTTAGTTTCCTTGGGTTGGAGTTTTCCTACTAGTATTTTCTGTAAGGCTGGTTTTGTGAATAAGTATTATTTAAACTTAGTTTTGTCATAGAATATCTTGTTTTCTCCACCAATAGTGATTGAAAGCTTTGCTGGGTATAGTAGTCTGGGCTTGCATCTGTAGTCTCTTAGTGTCTGCAGCACATCTGCCCAGGACCTTCTGAGTTTCATTGTTCCCATAGAGAAGTCGGGTGTAATTCTGATAGGTCTGCCTTTATGTGTTACTTGGCCTTTTTTCCTTTGCAACTCTTAATATTCTTTCTTTATTCTGTTTGTTTTGTGTTTTGATTATTATATGGCAAGGGGACTTCTTTTTTGTCAAATCTATTTGGTATTCTGTAAGCTTCTTGTACCTTCATAGGCTTATCCTTCTTTAGGTTGGGAAAGTTTTCTTCTATGATTTTGTTGAATATATTTTCTGTGCCAGTAAGCTGGAGTTCTTCTCCTTCCTCTACCCCTATTATTCTTAGGTTTGGTCTTTTCATGGTGTCCCAGATTTCCTGGATGTCCTGAGTGAGTTAACCCAGACCCAGAAAGATGAGCATGGTATGTACCCACTCACAGGTGAATACTAGCTGTGAAGCAAAGCATAAGGAACCTATAGTCCGCTACCCCAGAGAAGCTAAGTAACAAGGGCAACCCTAAGAGAAACATATATAGATCCCCCAGGGAAGGGGAAATAGACAAGATCTTCTGAGAAAACTGGGAGTGTGGGAGTGGGGGTAGAAGGGAAGGAGGGTGGGAGAAGGGGAGGGAAGGAGAATTAGAGGGAACAGGATGGTTGAGATGGGGGAAGGACAGAGACAGAGAACAAGAAAAGAGATATCTTGAGTGAGGGAGCCACTATGGGGTTAGTGAGAGATCTGGCCCTAGAGAAAGTCCCAGGAATCCACAGGATGACCCCAGCTGAGACCCTAAGCAATAGAGGAGAGGGTGCTGAACTGGCCTTGCCCTGTAGTCAGACTGATGAATGTCTTAAATATCACCATAGAACCTTCATCCAGCAACTGATGGAGACAGAGGCAGAGAACCCTAGCAGAGCATTGGGCTGAGCTCCCAATGTCCAGTCGAAGAGTGGGAGGAGTGAGAATATGAGCAAAGAGTTCAAGACCATGATGGGGACACCCACTGAAACAGCTGACCTGAGCTAATGGAAGCTCACTAACTCCAGCCTGGCAGCAAGGGAACCAGCATAGGACTAAACTAGGCCCTCTGAATGTGGGTGACAGTTGTAAGGCTGGAGCAGACTGACCGTGGGGCCACTGGCAGTGGCACCTACTGCTTGTTCTGACTTTTTGGAACCCATTCTCCCTGGAAAAATACCTTGCTCAGCGTTGATATAGTAGGGAGGGCCTTGATCCTGCCTCAAAGCAATGTGCTAGACTTTGTTGACTCCCCATGGGAAGCCTTACCTTCTCAGAGGAATGGATGGGGGGTGGAATGGGGAGGATGAGAGGGGGGGAAGGTGGAGGGAGCAGGAAGAGAGAAGGGAATGGGAAATGGATTTGGCATGTAAAATGAGAAAAGATAGTTTTTTATAAAAATAAATTTAAAAAAAGAAAGATACCCAAACCTTTGAATTGTTGGATTCAGATTTTATGGGATTGATGCAGTTTCCAAATGTGATGAGCCATGTGTACTCAGCAACAATGCCCATGAAAACCAATAATTGCCAGTACTTTAGATAGCTGATAGCATCCGAAGACAGACACGCTGATGAGATAACATATAATATGCTTATATCTATAATGCTTTCCCACAGGATGCTTGATCTTGATACTTTTAGAAAAATAGTATTTATAAAAGTTTAAATTAAGCAACACATAATAAGGAATAAATAGTAAACAAACTACAAGGGTTAGCATAATTATGTAAATAGGTCCCAGGATCTTATTGATATTTTAGCAGACATGGAAACATAATGAACACAATCAAACTCTGGGTGATACAACTGATTCTACTTACATTATTTAAGATGAACTTTCATTTACTGAAGACTCATACAGGGTAAGTTCAGTTCTCCAAAACACATTTTCACTAGAAATTTTATCAAAATGCAACCATCATTTTCATAGCTACATCCTCTCTAGTAAGAAAGAAAATGGTTCCCAAAGGCAGTGGCACTCTTGGGAGGTGTGACTTTGTTGCTGTAGGTATGTCCTTATTGGGGAATGTGTGTCACTGTGGGGGAGGGCCTTGAGGTCTCATGTATGCTTGAGCCACACCCACTGTTACAGTTCACTTCCTGTTATCTGCCACAAGGTGTAGGACTCGGCTACTTCTCCAGCACCATGCGTGCCTGCAGGCCACTGTGCTGCACCAGTGATGAGAATGGACTAAACCTCTGAAATGCAAGCCAGCCCTAATCAAATGGTTTCCTTTATAAGAATTGCCTCTCATCATGGTGTCTCCTCACAGCAACAGAAACCCTAACTAAGTAAGACAGTATCCTTCATTGAAAGCTGGGTGGAGGTTATGCCCTCCTTGGGCCTGGGCTCTGGAAGGACCTGGCATGTGTTTTCAATAAGGAGTGATTGAACCAGGCTTCAAGCTGTGCATATAGAGCACCTGGATGCTGAGTTTACAAATGAGTGGATCCAACGCTTGCAGACGGCTTTCCTCTAATGCATCCTTTGTCCCTCCTTGCTGCCACAATTCCTTTTCCTTTCCTCTGACAATTTCATCCATGCTGAACTGTGGTCATTTTGTTTTGCACTCCCCTCTCTTGCATGGGAAATCTTCTCTCCAACTCCTCGTCCCACTTTCAAGCATTTTGAATGTGGCTGAGTTTCTTTTTGATGAGACATTACTTACTGGTATGTGGATAACTTCTCTGCGGGTAGACTCCTAAAGAAAGTGCTATCTTCCTTCCATACCCGCTAACCACCCATGGACTCACAGGAGATGGCAGGGTCTTTCCAGCCTCTGACCCATTCATGGAAGAATGCTGTCAATCCCCAATGTGCAGGCCTCGTGCAGGTGACAAGGGCTGCTTGTGGCGTTATGAGTACAACAGTCCTAACATGTCTGTAAGACAAAGCTTCACAGCACTTCTCCCCATCCTCTGACTCCTACAACCTTCCTACCCCTTCTCCCATGCTGTTTCCAAAGTCTGGGGTCGCTTGGTGTCGTGATTCTTTCTTTTTGAATGAGAACTAATTGATCATCTCAGCAAAGATGGCTCAACGAAGACACAGTTTTCTTTAGGGAGATAAATGAATGTTCAGACATTACGTTCTGATTATAAAATATTTAGAAAACGTGGCATCTATACTAAAATTATCATAATAATTAGGAACTATGGCAGGATGCCTACCAAGGTGATGTCCAGTGAGTTCCATTTCCTCTGTGTCCTCTGGTCTTGACCTCAGGTAGCCATGGTGACACCACAAGACAGAAAGCTTCCTGCCACCCAGGAGGCACCTGGGGCTTCTTCACTGACAAACAAGAGAGGGCTGTGGGTGAGCGGGGACTGCTCAGAACAGCTCATGATAAGGCCTTTAGAACCACATGAAGGTTTACCATTTAACAAAATGATACTGTGACAAGAATCTCTGCCCTGGCAATTTTCTCGTTTGTTTCTGCTATGCCCATGTCTACATGGGCAAAGCTGGGCATGGACCAGCACTTCTATTAAGCCAGAATGCTGTTTACATAAAGCCGGCTGCCCCCTACCATGTTGGCATTTGATCCAAAATGTGTCCCAAAGACTCTCGTGTTGAAGGCCTAGTTTCCAATGCAGCAGTGCTCGGAAATCTTCTGAGGGTGTGACTTGACACTGAGGCTCTGACCCCATCAGGAAATTATTGTTGAATGGTTGCTTCATCATTCGGCAGCTTATTGAGAAGTGATGGAAACTCAGAGGTGGGACCTAGATGGAAGGAGTAAGGTCCTTGCAGAATATCTTTAAAGGGCTCATTTTGTACCTGACCCCTGCCTCCTCCTCTCTATCTCATTTAGCGTTTTTGGTCACCATGAGGAAAACAGTTTTGCTTTCTGCCTTAATGGTTCTGCTCCACCGTGGTCTCAAAGCAGTGGAACCTGTGATGCTGCAAGCCAGAGGCCAAAGGAGCCTTTCTTCCTTTCGGCCATCTTTACTGGAACAAAAGAAATCTAACTCTCTCTGTCTCTCTCTCTCTCTGTGTCTCTCTCTCTCTCTCACACACACACACCTTGAGTTAAAACTACCCCCCACCCCCACATAGATACAAAGATAAAATGTCAGGCTGCCTACTGAAAGCAAACCCCAGTGACTGCTACAGTGAAATCCACACAGTATCTCAAAAGCTGCCACAAGTTGACTTCTTTCTGGGGTTTACTAAGTTTTACTGAAGTGAACTGGACTGTCTTCAGTATACCCTTAACTTCCCACCATTTAACCTTCCTAGATGCTCAGCGGATCCTTTGCTGGCTTTCCTAGTTCCTACTGAATCAATGCTCACTAGGGCAGTTAGTTCACTCTGGGATCATGTGTCAAACGCACCAGCTCCTGTCACCTCTGGACACCACATTTCCTGCCAAACACAGCATCTACACCCTGACCTTGAGCATGAAGCATCTGATGTGCCTCCAGCCTGCCAAGCACACCATCACTCTCTGTGCAGCTGAGATGCCTTTGGCCACATGTGGTGTGTGACTCAGGTCACCATTGCAGTGCTGATCACTGAAAACCCTTGCACTCTTATCAGTAAACCCAGAGAGGATACAACTGTGCCTCCTGCAACTTAGTCCGGTGGTTTGGGATTAAACCCAACTTCTTCTGAGTAGAGTTTAGCATGTGTTTGAAAAGAAACACAGTGGTCAATGATGGGAGGGAATCCTCAATGTGATGTGGGCACCAGAAGTCAAAGCCCATAAGCTAGACTGAGACCTGGACCCTCAGCGGAGGGAGCCAGCCTTTATCCACTGTCTCTTTGACTTCCGGGTAGGTGCGATATTAGTTCTCAATGCCTCATTTAGAAACAAGCACAGCCAGGAGGCTAAGGGTAGGCTAAATGACCAGAGAAAGCCTGGAGTGGGACAGAGGAGGTTATGAGAGCCACTCAGCTGCTCAGAGCAGCCAATGACACGTGAAGGAATCAGTCTCTAGATGAAACTGTTAAATTCAAGTTGCTGAGACAACACTGAGGACAGCAGACAGAGATGTCTAAAGAGGCTGTGAGCCCGGGGTGAGAATCGTCCCGTGCATCTCCCCCATCACTGTGAGATCTGCAGTGGGTGCTTCAGGGGCTGGAAGGACCATGGCCTTGCAGCTGCCTTTATACAAGCCTTGAAGACAAGATTAGCCTCCTTCGGAGGTACCCAGCTCCACTATGCAGGAGTCTGTGACAAGCACTCTCCCTCCTTCTCTTCTCTGAAGCTTCAATTCCATAAAGGATCTGCCAGCACCCTGATGACCCCAAGTACGCTCTCCATCCATCTACAGACCCTGCAAATCTGCTGCCATGGTCAGAGCATCCTGATGACCCCAAGTACGCTCTCCATCCACCTACAGACCCTGCAAATCTGCTGCCATGGTCAGAGAACCCTTCTCACCATCTCCTGGGGCCAAGGCTGCAGATACATTATCTCCCTAGCATGAACGGGCCCGTGCCATACCTGTGAACTTTGACATGAGCCTGACAGTCCCTGTAGCACAGGAGAGGAAGATGGACTCGCAACCTTGTCTTCAGTCTCATCCCACAACAAGCTTCACCATTACTTGTCTTTCTTCAACTGCGCCATTCCTGTCTGCAATGGGTTTTCCTCTCCCTTTAGACCACGACTGATCCAACCCCATTCACCTCCCGGGTCTGCTTTCTTTCGTGTTTTATTGGAGAGGTGACATTAGTTGGTATTCTCACACGCTTTTCTCCAATAATGTTTACTGTAATTGATTCCCCTGGGCACACCACAGCTGATAAGATGAGATAGGACCATGAAGGAGTTGGGTTTGAATAACGTTTGTGTATCACAATATATCCCTGACATATAGTAGACATCTTCTTATGAATCCCCAGCCTCTCCTTGGGTCATGAACTTCATGATGGTGAGAGTTCTATACGCACAACACAAATTGCTTAACAAATGTTCGATGGAAACGGGGCGACATGGATAGATAATGGGAGATTTCTCTCTGGTTCTTAGCTGTCTGCCCTGTGTGGGACTGATACATGGAGAGCATGTATGTAACAAATGTCTAAGTGGAAAGCAAGGTGCCCTTGGTCCTCAGCAGTGTTTCAGCATTTGTTGAAGTGGAAAGACCAAGGGTCAGGAATCAGAAAATATTCCTGCTGTGTTCTAACCTGGTTTTACTTTGAGATGACGGAGAAAACCATTCTGCCTTACCAGGCTGTCTTCTCCAAAGTTTGATGATGACAGCATGCCACATGACTGCTGGGATGATCGGGTGAATGGAATTTGCCATCCCGGGGTGAGGGAGATGCCAAGATGATGCTAATGACACCATCTCGCTCCGTGTATTTGTCGGTGTTAACTGTCGATTTCGCACAACCTAGAGTGACCTGGGAAGAGAGTCTTAAGGAGGAATTATCTGGATCAGGTTGGCCTGTAGACATCTGTGGAAGAATTTCCTGATTGCTGAATGATTCAGGAAGATCCAGAATCTTAAGGGGACACCATTCCTAAAGAGGAGTCCCTGAGCAGTAAAGGATAGGAGAGATATGGATGAAAGTTAGCCAGACAGTATGGATGTACTCTTTCTGTGTTCCTGATCACGGATGTGATGTCACGAGCTGCCTGACGGCCCTAAAACGATGGACTGTAATTTGGCTTTATAAGTCCAATAAACCCCTTCCTCCTATAATTTCCATTTTAGAGATCCTTTTTATTATTTATCTTATTACTTAATCACAGCAACATACACGAAATCAGAACAGAAATTGATAATGGGGGGCAGTGAGATTTTGCTGTTGTGAATATGGCCATGTTGTTTTGGGGCGGAATGTGGAAACTTCTGGGCCACAGGCTGGAAAAGCCATTGAATACAGAGGGTAGAATTTAAAGAGCCATTCTTGTGGGAAGTTGGAAAAGGAGAATTCTGTGAGAAATATGGATGCCGGAGGCCTTGCACAAGAGCTTTCAGAGGAGAACAAGGACTTTGTGAGGAATTGGAGCACTTGTGTGATATTTTGGCTAAGAATCTATGTGCCCTTATCAGTCTGGAGCAGAAGAAGCAGCTATTATTGATAAGAAGTGGTTAGTAAATTTGTCTTAGGTGAAACATGAACTTCACTAGGACAATATTAAAGTTTTTCTTCAGGGTCAGCATACAGAAGCCAATAAAGTTAAGACCTGTGGGGTCAGGCCATATCCCAAGCTTGCAGCAGGACCCAGGTCTCCAACAGCCTTCCACATGATCCTGACTTCGAGGGCATGAGGGAGACTTGGCAAGCTGCCGAAGCCAGACACTGTGTGGTATGGCCAGAGTCTCTGTGGAGAAGGCCAGATATGCCATAGTGAAGGTGGAGCCCCAGTTGCAATGGAGACTCCAAGATGCTGGAGATTCCAGAACCATGAGCCATTCTTCAAGGAGAGCTCAGGTGCAGAAGTGAACTACCCTAAGAGGTGAACTCTGTTGCTATGGAGCAGCCATGGTTGAGAAGTACAGGTTACCAGGCCTTTTGGAGAACAGATGCTTGTATTATGAATGAGTCCCAGATTTCAGACTCTGGTGCCATGGTTTACACTGCTGGATTTTGGTTTTGTTTGGGCGGGAGTGTTTCAATACATTGGTTCTTCCCTTTTGGAATAAGAATGTTTAACTATGCAACTTTTGGATTTAGGAGTACACAGTTAAAAGACTTTGGGCTTTTGGAGTTTTGAAATATTTGAAGATTTAGAAGCTTTTCTGGAATTGGACTATATATTTTATATTAAGTATTTTATTAAGGTATGAACATGAGACTTTGGTGACAAGGGTGGAAATTATGGCTTAAGAAGGCAGTTTGTGTGCCAAGGTGACAAGGAGTGGCAGCATGGTTCAGTTTTGATTTAATTGTCAGTTTGACGCAACCTAGAAACACCCATGAAGAGCATCTAATGAGGGAATTGTCCAGATCAGGATGATTTCTGGGCTTGATCATTAACTGACATAGAGAAACCCAGCTCCTGGAGGGTGCCCCCATTCCCTATGCAGAGGGTCAAGAGCAGGGTAAGAGAGGAGAAAGCTGGATGAGAGGTAGCGAGAATGGATTTGCTTTCTCTTTGCTCTGGACCGTGGATGTGAGTTGACAAGCAGCTTGAATTCTTGCCTTGGCTACTCCAAATGATGGGCTATAACTTGTGATTGTAAGTCAAATGAACATTTCCCCTCCATGTTTTGCAGTGAATTTTATCACAGCAGTAGAAACAAGACCAGGAAACCCATCTTGATAGTTCTTTTTAATGATTATTTTCATTTTGTGTGTTTTGTCTACATGTATGTAAGTGTACCACCTGAGCCTGGTCCCCTCAGTGACCAGAAGAGGGTGTCAGGTGCGGTGAACTAGCACTAAGGAGGGTTGTAAGCCACCATGTGGGTTATGAGAACCGAGCCCTGGTCCTCTTCAAGAGCAGCAAATGATCTTTCTTACTGACTAGCTGTAACCAGATCCAGGTGGTACTTCTTTGTCTAACACCGGCAATGGTTCTCTTCAAATTATCTACTAAATTTAACCCAAATTTTCACACATTTATTTTTAGTACATGTGTTTTATTGCATATATTTAAAATTATTTTGATTATCAAAATCATGCTTTCTGGGCATTATTCCACTCCATCAGCTATTGACTAGCCAGGGAAAGTCAATAATAGTAGCCATTATTCTGAGGAATGTGTGAAAATGGTGGCAAGTGTTGCTACTCTGTTACTACAAGAAAATAATAAAAGGAAGTACAGAAATTAAAATTTAGTGTGCATCAGAAAGAAAAGATTCCAGAATTGCTGGTAATTTGATCTGTTTACTTTTCACTTATTACCACAGTCTTAAGATTCAATAACACTGGGTTTGAATAACATTCATATGACAGAACATATTTTTGCTTAAATTTTGAAAATTGTATGCTATGCAATTTCCAATTCACATTGTTTAGTTTATTGTGTTGTTCAAGAGCTTTCATAACCCTTGATCATTTAACTCTGATTACTTATTTACAGCTGTTTTGTAATTTAGCTATGGTTTCCTAGCACTGACTTTCAGTGGAGTTTTTCAATGATCTATTTAGACATCAATCTTTGTAGATTTTTGGTGCAGGACAATTCTGTATTCCATCAATTATGTTTTAAATAAACACTGATTGATCAGTAGCCAGGCAGAAAGTATAGGCGGGACAACCAGACAGGAAGTATAGGCGGGACAATGAGAACAGGAGAATTCTGGGAAGAAGGAAGCTCCCCCCACCCCCACAGTCCTGTCCAGACACCAAAGAAGCAGGATGTGACCTGCCCCACTGAAAAAGGTACTGAGCCATGTGGCTAACATAGACAAAAATAATGGCTTAATATAAGTTATAAGAGCTAATATGAAGCCTGAGCTAATGGGCCAATCAGTTTATAATTTATGTAGACCTCTGTGTGATTTTCTTTGGGATTTACCAGCTGTGGGAACTGGGCAGGACAGAAACCCCAACAAGTAGGCCCTCATGTTACAGAATGATGCCCAACATGGGGCCTGAATCCACGACCCTGAGATTAAGAGTCTCATGCTCTACCGACTGAGCTAGCTGGGCCATTTCCAATACAAGACTTAGACTCCTTAGGATAGAATGTTTATTAAAACATTTAGCATATGTTCCTTGCTTAATATTGTTTTTGCTGATTGTAATTCTAATCTCATACTTGATATCTGTTCCTAGTGTATATCGTTTTGTATCCGGTTTGGAACTCTCTTACTTAAACAAAAGGGGGAGGTGCTACATCATTAGAGAACATGACTTTGTCTCCCACAGAAACATCAATGTTCGCTAACTGTTCCCAGGGATGGGATGCTGTGGGAGCTCCTTCCGCTCCTTCAGCCAATAGCCTTTAAGTCCACTTGGGTGTGGTCTTTTTTGCTTTAAAAACCAGTGGTAGCCATGTGCTCACTCTCTTGCTTCCGGCTCCCGCTTCCAGCTACTAGACTCTGTTCCTGGTTGTGCCGAGGGCTGTTGTCTAGGACAGTGATCTGTAAATTTTCCCCTTAAATATATAACCCTTTTATTAATCATAATTCCAAACTGGTGTGGGATTGTTTTGTAATTTATGCCTACAATGAGCTAAATGGGCACCTTATGTGACAGAAAGTTGAAGCAACAGCATCTTCACCAGCTAGCTACACTTGCAGTTTGATGGTAAAACAGGGGTTTGGGATATTAAGTCCTCTACTTATTATAAAACTGTGGATATTTAACCTGAAGATGAAGGACACAGAACTGGGAAGGACAACGATACAATGAAAGTGTGTTGATAGCTAATGAAGTTAACACTGAGGCCAGGGAACTTTCCCAGGTAGCCATGAGACTACAGCTACATCAGCTGACCCCAGAAAAGTGTTTAATTTAAACCCAGAGTGTAGGGGATCCAGAGCAGCTGCAACCTTCTCCTGAAAACCTGGATAAAAGTCTTCAACTGACAGAATAATTCTACCCATGAACCCACGTAACCATCCTCGGAGACTCAGATTGGGCTGGGATCCTCCCCTCCCAGGGATTTCAGATGTCTTTGCTGTTCCATGTCTGGGTTGGAGGACTGTCTTAATGAGGAAGATCCATGTAAGGAGACCTCCTAGGGTCTCACACAAGCTCTTCATTCAGCTGAAGACACTGACGTCCAGTTCGGTCCTTCTTTGGGAAACTGAGTGATAACACTTCCTGGCAGCCCCAGAGTGCTTCAGAATCGAGGTCCATTCTGCGGACAGAGAGCTGCCTCCCCCATCTGCCAGCCCACACAGTCAAACACCCCACTGATCATTCCTGGACATTCTCTTGGCTCCCGCCACCTGACTTGGGGCCTGTTCAGCTCTCATTCAGCAGGCTCTTCCCAGTCCAAAATACTTTCCTAAACCTTCTTATGAAACACAGACGCAGCATTTATAGGAAACAGGATGCCAGCTGCCTGTTCTAAAGGAAACAGAACAGCCTCTCTAGACCTTTGAAAGCCTGGAAGGCAGGATCCTGTTCAAGGCTGTAAGTATCAATGGGGGTGCAGGGTGGGATTAGCAAGAAGCCTTACACCTGCAGCACAAAGGGGCCAAGAGAGCTTTCCAATCCAGGAAACAAAGACAAGAAAAAGAAAACAAAACAACAACAACAACAACAAAACCAGGAGTAATCAGTGCTTTTCAAGATTCAAATTAGATACCATCTTTCAGTATGTCCCCAGGTGTGGAAAATTATTGCTGCACATCAGTAATAATTGTATCTGAGTGTCCTGAAGCCAACAGGGCATACAAACCTGCCTGTTTCACTCTGTCTAGATCAGAGAAGATGTGGTTCAAAAATCCTGTCGTTTTGATAACGTTATGAGTGTAGCTTCTGAAATTACTAAGAGACACAATCTCACAGCAAACTCCATTTTCCTCTGGCTCTTAAAATCTTTCCATGCCCTCTTCCAAAATGATCCCTGAGCTTTCAGTGTAGGAGTTGTGTAGTAGATGGTTGTCCTTCCCAGGGCATCCCCTGACAGGACAGTAGTGCTTGTGCGCCAGTGATAGGCGAGGAGGGAACTGGGTCTGCTTTTTTGCAAATGAACAACCACCTAAATAGTGGAAGCTTATTGGCTGGGATTGGTTAGCACTTTGTCTCAGGTTGGACCATGAGCTCCCATACCGTCAGGGTTTCTATGTGGAAGAAGCACTTTAACGGAGACATGGGGAGCGCAGACTTGTTTGCAGGCCAGCAACTAGCTACTCAAGCTACTGCAGAACAAAGTGTTCTGGCTCCAGGACCATGTGTGTCATTCTCCTCTGTTAGAAGTGCCGTGTGCCCTGGAGGGTGGCCTCCAGGTATTGCCTGCCTTTTCTCCTACAGTAGAATTGAGTATGTAACAACAATGAATGAAGAAGAGGTCATGAATTTGAAAAAGAGCAGTGTACGGGAGGGCTTGAGGGGAGGAAAGGAAGGGGGAAAGAATGTAATTATATCATAGTATCAAATAATAAAGGAAATGAAGTTTTTAAAAATCATGCCGCTGAGAACTTTTCTAAGTGAGGTTCTCTCATTTTTCCCTTCCTTCTGAGTAAAGCTTTATAGATAGAAGATTGCCAAACTCGATTCAGAGAATTTTGTATTGTGAGTGAATTGTGAACTTAAGATGTTTGATTTCCTAGCTGTTAACAACAGGTGGGAAGAAAACACTGACTTTAAAATTTGATTCAGTGTGTACTTACCTTTCAAAAGCTTTCCGGGATTTGTTGTTGTTGTTGCTCTGTTTGTTTTGGTTTTCCCAAGCACACAATCTCAAGCTCAGTAGTAGTTGTCTGTGTGATTGATTTTATATTGGAAGCTTTTCAGCTTTATCGTTAACCTATTTCTTCTTTTTTGATTATTTTGCCGAGCGCATTTTGGCCATTTGTTCGTTTCTTGCACAGGTGTGTTAAAAACAGTTGACAACGTATGTGACCTTTTAAACTCTCAGTGTTTAATACTGAAGGAGACTCTTCAGATACCATTTGGATACAAGAATAACACTGTATTTTTCTATAGCGTTACTTTTGTGCCCACTCTGCCATTCACATGTTGTGGTCTTAACTCTCAGTGTGGCAGCGCTGGGGGAAGGGGCTGTGTGACCACTCTGAGGAATGTCATCTCTACCTTTGTGACAGGTAGGTGAGATCACAGAGTTACCCTCCTGCCATGTAGGCTAGACAAGGGGCTCTCACCGGACACCACGCCTGCAGGGGCCTTTATCTTAGACTTACCAGGACAGAGGAGTAATTTCTCTTTGTCAATAAGGCTTCCCGCATATCATATTCATTTTTCACTGATAAATAAAACTATGGCAAAAGGAACTGCACAGATAAAGGCAATTTTACCCTCTTATTTTGCTTTATTTTCATGAGGTATCATAGGTTTTTCTGAGAATGTTTGTGATATGGATAAAATTAAATAATTAATTAGAAATTTTCAATAAAAGATAAATTATGGAACTTTATAATTTCCTTAAAATTTTCCATACCAACTCAATACGACTTCATGTATGCATGTACACATAAGCTATTCATATAAATATATGTAATATACATGATTTATAAATGTTGGAATTTAAAAATAAGTATTAACTTTTTAAAATCAATTTTACAAACCCTTGCTTTGTCTTAATTGGGGTTTCTGGTCCTGTGAGAAAACACCATGACATAAATCATCTTGGGGAGAGAAGGGTTTATTCAGCTTTACATCACAGTCTGCCACTGAAGGAAGTCAGAGCAGGGACACAGGCAGAGCAAGAACCTGCAGACAGGAACTGAAGAGAGTCCATCGAGGAGTAGTGCTTACTAGCTTTCCATCCCCGGCTTGCTCAGCCTACTATCTTATACATCCCAGGACCACGTGCCCAGATGTGGCATTAACCACAGTGAACTGTATCCTCCCTTATAAACCACCAGCTAGGATAATGCACCACAAGTTTGCCCATGGACAGTCATTTTCCTTTTCCCAATTGACTGTGACTTGTATTGGCTTGAATAGAACTAGCCAGTGTGTTTTCAACCATTTTATTTATTTTACTGCCCCCCAAAACAAAATCCATTTTATTTTCAGCACATGCTTTGGACAGGCTAGACTTTCAAGTCTGTGGAATGCAAATCTGGGCGTCAGAATATGCTGTGTGTCCAGATGCCCACTTTGTATCAAGGACACAGCAATGGGTCCTGGACAAACAAAGAGAACAGGAGGGACATTTTTCCTCTGAGAAGGTAAAGAGAGTGGGTGGTTTGGTCAATGTGTTGGTTCTATGCTGCTGCAGCATTAAGTTCTCATGGGACCAGTGATTTCACACAATACTGTTGCCACACTGTACGGTCTCTGTCCTGGAGACCAGCGACCAACGTCTCCGGAAGTATTGAAAGTGCCAGCAGGGCTGCCGTCCCCAGAGGCTTAAGGAGGGATCCATATCTTGTCCATGACAGGTGGTCTGTTTATGAAGTTCCATGCCTGTGGCTACTTTGCTGTACTCTGCCACCATAGCCTCCCTGCCTCTCCTCTCCTGCATGTATTTTCTCTCTCCTCTACAAGCGCAAGTGTGATTGTGCTCGGGTCTAGTCAGTCCATGATAACCCTCCCTAAATTCAAAAGCCTCAATCATCACATCTGCAAAAAACTTACTTAAGCCACACACATCAATGGCTCTAGGGATTTCTAATTAGGTTTGCCACTCTGGGAGCCATTTTTCTGAAGTTACATGGTTTTAAATAATTGCTCTGATATTATATTTATCTTCTATTCTGTACATAAATTTTGCATCTGATCTAAAATTGAAGAGACAATGGCCATTTTCTGGGTCTGGGTGGATTTTCTGGAACCTGACACAGGTGACTTCACTAGTTGACAGATCAACTTCTGCATTTCTCCGCAGCCGTGGGTCAATATAATCCTTATTGCTGCGTATTTACAGGATTTTCATTCTCCGGAGGGGATGCCAACAGGCTAGATAATTGAGATGAGAGGACCATATACAAGGTGTAAATGTTACAGCTCTGAAGGGAAAGTCTCCTGGCACTCGGCAGCTAAAGCATCTCTATGGCTCTGAAGGTAAAGTTATCCCAACAGAAGGAAGTGTTCCGGCTCTGTCCCAGTGGTGGGTGGTTTCCCCAGCAAAGTGTCCTTGCTCTGGGAAAGTCCTTGCTCTGGGAAAGGGATTTCCCCCTCTGGGTTGTCACACTCTGCTCCTGGTCCACGCTGCCCCTGAGAAGAGTCAGAGCTCTGTTCAGCTCTCTGAGTGGAACACTTTCCTTCAGCCGGGAAAGTTTCCCCAGCCAAAGTGAAACAGCTCTCTTCGGCTCCTTCTCGGCTCTGCTCAGGTGAGAGCCGTTAAAGCTCTGCTCTGGCAAATTTATTACATCTCTGTTCCACGCCGCTCATGGGAAAGAAAGTTGTTACTTCCACAAACCTCACTCAAGAAATTTATTGGACAGGAAGAAACCAGGAGAGCAGTTGCCTCTGCTGGGGTGGAGAAAGGGCAGCCCCAAACTGGACAGCTGTAGGACTTATATACGATTTCTTAGGGGTGGAGTTTTCCAAGACAGAGGTTTTCAGGGTAGGGATTTGTAGGATTTCAATTCCTGAGCTTGGTACAAGATCAGAGATCGGTTGAAATTCAAGCTCTGGGATTAGTCTTCAATTCTTGAACTGGTTAAGGGGAAGGATGTGTTTCTTTGGCTCTGGTCTCAGGGCCAGGGTTCTGTTTGACTGGCTCGTTTTACTCTGCTCAGGCCCTGTTCTGACTGAGCAGCTACTTTCCCTTCCATATCTGTAATCTCCTCTACAATGATAATTACTTATGCCCGAGGGTGCTACGGTGGTTTCTGCAGAGCCCCTTTTAGCTGCCTAAAGGCAGAGAGGAAGGAACATTTTCATGACAGAGTAAATAGTCCAGGCAAGAATTTGAAGTGGTTTGTGTCACTGATGCTGATCACCACCCTGGAGCAGACTTCGGGAACCAGACAGTTCGCCTCTCAACACTCCAGGATGGAAGGCAAAGGTGCTGTATGATGCCAATGTGGGCACTGCAGTTCTGAGAAACATGGTGGCATGCTACATGCTCATGTGAGGATTCCAGGAGAGGGGCTTTGGAGTCACCTGGCCAAAAAGAGAGCCACTCATTTCTCTCTTGGAAAAGATCGGAACCTTTCTGACTCTTTTGAGAGATGTGAACAGAAATGAATGTGCGTATTGAGGCTTGACTGAGGCACAGAAAGGGTGAGCCATCAATGGTGCTACTGGCTGCTATTTCAGAGAGTGGGTGGGTGTTGTCTCTGCCCAACACATGAAATAGATTAAGAATAGGGGGAGAGAAAACGAGATAGAAGACAAAATAGCTACCTCCATGACAAACAAAACCATTTACACACAGTAGCTCCAACCTCTAGGAAGAAAGCCCTGTTTCTTCAGTCCTGAATTCTGCCCCCAAATATTTAATGAGCTGAAAAAGTCAGCCTTCTACCCACAAACACTTTCAATGCACAGGATCCGAGGAGATCCCTCATTTGAGACCAATTTCCAACCAAAGCAGAGAGACAGGGAGAAAAAGGGAGCTCCGTGTCTTCAACCAAATAATTCACTTTCTCTATATTTGGGAAAGGTGACTGGGAAAGAAGCCAGAGGCTTGTAGTACAATTTGTTGCTGAAAAAGACAAGACATTCGCATGGAAACAGATACATTTCTTAGTAAATCTGAAGCTATCTATTTGCAAGTCTCTTCCTCATTTACGAAGTCAGCACTGGTGTGGTAGGAGTGGCAGAGTCTCCACACTAAGGCTGAGCAGGTTGCTCAGGGATTCGTGGTGGTGCCTAGGACATTGACAGAGTGTAGGGTCACAGAAGTATTAATGAACCTTGATTCTACCATGGCACTAGCCAGTGATTCGGGGTTTACTGTGGAGACCCCTAGTCAGGTACCACACCAAGCATTTGCGTGGCTCACCTTCCCCATATCTCTCACTTATCTGTGCCTATCCTTTTCCTTCCTTATCTACTGATTGAGCATTCATTTTTCTTGTTATAGTTCTGTCTCTGTGGACAAAACAATGCAGGGAGATCATTGCCCTGGGTGGGCACAGTTAGAAATATAGAAGGAGTGTGAGCATCTATAGATGGCCAGCAGCAGGCGGCCAGTGCTGCCCTGGGTTTGTGGGTGTGTGGGGCACAGAGAGCTGATCTCTGGGGAGGCTGAGATCACCACACAGTCAGTGGTATTGGGGCAGAGAGAGGGAAGACAAAGTCCTGGGCCTCCCAGGGCCACGGTCACATCTGTCCAATATACCTACAGCTAAGAGCAAACTTTGTATACCATTAGGTAAAGCAATTAAAGCTAGAAGAAGAAAGAACTAACTGGAGTTAAGCAAGGTACCCAGAACCACTGGCAAGGACACTTCTCCATCATCTTCAAACCAAGGGGACCATGTGGTGCTTCAGAAAGATTGTATAAATGTGTCACTTTGCTCAAAAGGATCAGAAGTAGATGGTTTTGATGAGTTGAAAAAGAAAATGAACATGGGCAGGGCAAGGTGAACAAGTAAAATGGTGTAAACCTTGCAAAGCCCCAGGGATTTTGCTGATTGGATTGTGCACAGTTGATGGCATCAGCTATTTTATCTTAATTCCAACTATTGCTCAGTAAAATGAGTTAGAGTTTCTATAATCTATTTAAAATAAAGGGAAATACAAAGCATAATTTTTGCAAGATAAAAAGTTACTTTTTGTAATTTAATTCTATAATAGAATTTTAAGAACGTGGTTTAAAACATGTTGTAGATGATATAATGAATACTTAAAAGGATTATTACAGATTTAAGTGTTGAATATCCAATTAGCAGATAAAACACTCAAAAGCTTTATTAATTATATGCTATAAAATTAACTTTTTTGATTGAGCCTTTATTTTTTAATAAAGAGAGAATGTGAGAGTTCACACCTTTATGATGCACAGCTGCTGCTGAGAATGTGAGAGTTCACACCTTGGTGATGCACGTCATCTGCAGCTGAGAATGGGAGAGTTCATACCTTGGTGATGTAATCTGCTGCTGAGAATGTGAGAGTTCACACCTTGGTGATGCAGTCTGCTGCTGAGAATGTGAGAGTTCACTCCTTGGTGACTCACATCTGCTGTGGAGAATGGGAGAGTTCATTCCTTGGTGATGCAATCTGCTGCTGGGAATGGGAGAGTTCACACCTTGGTGATGCAATCTACTGCTGGGAATGGGAAAGTTCACACCTTGGTGATGCACATCTGCGGCTGAGAATGGGAAGCGAGTGACTGGCAGGTAACCGTGACACAGAGACAACATGTAAGAGCTTGGTAGGTGTCATGAAGCTGTGCATACAGGAAAGGGCGGGACAGGTCTTGGATTGCAATGTGAAGCACATATTTAGAAAATGTGAGTAGGTCAGGCCTCAGCCAGAGTGGGAAAGGCTAGGAATGAAAACTCCGAAGCAGTGAGACAAGATGGGCAGAAAATGAGGAAGGAAGGGGTGTGGGAACAGAGCCAGGAGTCCTGGCTTGTGTAGAAGGCGTAGGAACGATGTGCCTTACCAGGAAAAGGCAGATGAAATAACAAGGGATGGTTAGAGCTGTTCTGAAGGTTAGGGCCATAGATAGGTCAGATAAAGGCCTGAGAGCATTTCCTCTGGAAGGATGAGAGAGTCTGCATGATGGGAGCGTCTTTACCCCCTCAGCCAGGATGTCTCTCAGTGGTGCTGTGCAGGTGGACTGTGATGGTGGGAAGCGATCAGATGGAGCCAGGAGAGGATGGGAAGAGCTGTCAGAGTCCAGATGATGAGACCTCTGCTTCAGGTCAGAAGCTGTCTTTGGGCTCTCCTTCTGGTTAAGAAAAACTATAAAAATCTTCAGAACATGTGAAGCAATGGGTCTGGGGCACTGGACATCACACAGTAGAAGATGTAGATCCAGGAAAGGATCTGAACACAGACGAGGCATGGCCTGGACGCAGCCGGGTATCCAGGCTGCTGAGGCACAGGGAGATGGAACCATACAGTGTGGTGATGTTGCTGAGCTGAGAGACATCGGAGTTTGGCATTTGGGTTGGCTGACTTAGCAGAAGTTATATGGAGGAGGGACTCTAGAATGACCAGGGGACACACTCCTCAAAGCTGTGCAGAAGCCTGCTGAAGGGCCAAGAGACAGTGGGATTACAAGAGACTCTGCAGAGTTCAGACATGTCAACATAGGAGGACCCTCGCCTAACATCTTGGACGTGGAGTGAAAGGCACAGGAGGTGGTGCTGCCGACCAATGAGGACAGAGAGTGGCCTGAAAACTGAGATGGACGGAACTCAATGGGGGAGCAGCCAGGCAGGACCCATCACACACTTCGTTCTAGCGTAGAACCAAATACAACACCTTCATGATCTCGCACATCATGTCACTTCAGGTATTCGGCATGCAAGAAAATTTTGTGTAAGGAAGAAGGGAAATAAGGATTTTGCAAGTTATTCATTGCTGGGCTCAGTAGCACTGTTTTGTATTGACCACAGCAACCTCTCTTTCTCCCTCTCTCTCTCCACATCTTGATTAACTATAGTGGCTTGTTTTCTCTTTGTTTTTGCTTGGGATGGTATTTCTATCCTTTTATCCCTGTTTATGTCTTTGCCAGTGAAGTACAGAACACAGTTGGTCTTGGTTTTGTGTGTTTATTTGCCTGACAATGGTCTCATATAATTCACACTGGCCTAGAACTCGCAGTGTGGCCGAGGAAGACCTGGTAGATGGATCTTCTCTTTCCCCAGCCTACTCAGTGCTGGGACTGCTTTAAGTCCACTTAGTTTACATTTCTAAACTGAGGAGTTAGGCACATTTATATTTAGGATTATTATTTAAATGCTTGTGCTAATTTCTCCCCTCTTGAATTTAGGGTTTTGCTGGGTTATCTGGTTACAAACCTTGGATTATCTGTTATACTCATTTGATTGCTCTATCTGTTATACTCATTTGATTGCTCTATCTGTTATACTCATTTGATTGCTCTATCTGTTATACTCATTTGATTACTCTATCTGTTATACTCATTTGATTGCTCTATCTGTTATACTCATTTGATTGCTCTATCTGTTATACTCATTTGATTGCTCTATCTGTTATACTCATTTGATTACACTTCTCACCAGGCTTGTCCTTTCCTGAGAGTTTTCCTCCCTCTGTCTGGGGGAGGAAGAACTGCAGTCCTGAAAGTGTCTTCAAACTAAACACAAACAAAAGGTCACGACTACATCTCTTGCCTGTGTTTTGATGTTACACTCTACTCCTATTTTATCATGTGTGGGGAAGGTACCTATCTCAAGTGTTCCAAAATGCTGATTGTCACTATTGGAAACAGAGCCTGTTCTTAGTGATGAGAATTCTCATAGTCATTGTTCTTTTCTTTCTTGAGATATTTTTAAGATTTACTTTGTATTTTTATTCATGTGTCTGTGTGTAGGCCTGAGCCTGTGAGTGCGGGTGCCTGTGAGGTCAGAAGGAGGCATCAGGTCCCCTGGAGCTTGAGTTTCAGGCAGTTGTAAGCCACTCAGTGTGGATGCCACAAGAGCAGTGCACACTCTGGATTGCTGAGCCATCCTTTCTCCAGCCCCCGTTTGCAACTGATTTTATTTAATAATAAAACCCAAGGTACTTCGACTCAAACAGTATTAAGTATGTTGAAAATGAAAACCACTTTTCTGCAAAAGTGTTGAAAATTCAGAGGCTTGAAGACAGAGCTGTTGCCCAGAATAGATCTATGTCCATTCTGCTTCTCAACATCCCATTCTGTTCTGGGAAGAATTAGCGTGGCATGCGCTTCAATGAGGCCCTTCCTGTAGGAGATTCCTCGTGGAGTCTATCTCTTCCAAGGGTTCAGGTTTATTCTTCCCAACTGTTGTAAACGTGAGTGGTTACATGGGAAACACATGCATTCATGTATTGTATGCACTTGTCTATTTCAAGTCATTCATAAATATGGAAGCAACAGCAGACCCTAGCACTACCTCACATTAACGACTATAAAACCTGGAGACCCCACATTTATCACAATAACTTGCAGATCATACTCAGCACCCAAGCTCACAATTGCAGTGCAGCTTCAACTCTCCATGTTACTCACTTACTACCCTGCTCATGGAATTGTCCTTGAACCTGTCTGGTGGCAGCTACATGAAGGGATGGTACTAGACCCTGAACACATCTCAGGCTTTAGCACAGTAGGGAGATATCGCAGATGGTGTGACACTCAGTAGGAAGGGAACACAGACAGTGTGACACTCAGTAGGAAGGGAACAGAGATGGTGTGGCACTCAGTAGGAAGGGAACAGAGATGGTGTGGCACTCAGTAGGAAGGGAACAGAGATGGTGTGGCACTCAGTAGGAAGGGAACACAGACAGTGTGACACTCAGTAGGAAGGGAACAGAGATGGTGTGGCACTCAGTAGGAAGGGAACAGAGATGGTGTGGCACTCAGTAGGAAGGGAACAGAGATGGTGTGACACTCAGTTGGAAGGGAACACACGGCCTCCCAGGTTCAGTTTTATGTGAAGACATGTAGAGAATTCACATCAGTAAGTTCACATTGTTCAGGTTGAACTCTGTCATTTGTGTGGCCACTTATTGTTACCGTGTTCCAGACAGTGTCAGCAGGGTCAGGTAATTCTGGTCTAGACCTCATCTGAAGGCCAAACTCCAAGTTGGCCTTTGTTCTTGTTTCTGGATGAGACTATTGGAGCCTAATATTAAATCAACTGAGTTTATGGGCTGTGTATCATAGATAAGACAGGAAGAGATTCTGTGAATACAGGACTAACTATCACTATTCTGCACGACCTCTTGAATAAACTCATTCATTCAGTTAAGTAAGGAGGACCTAAATTTAGATCTTGCAAGTCTGTGTGACATCTCCTTGTTTTAAGAAAGGTGATTAGACACTTGGGCTTTCAAAATATCTCACTGAAAAAGAATTAAAAAGGAAAACAATAGCCATTTTATCCTAGCTGCTTCCTGAATCTGTTTGCATATGCCTCTGCCTCTGTGAGGACGGAGGGTGTCCGTCTAGGAAATGGCAAAGAGCACATACTCGGCAGTCGAGAATCTGCTCCCGTGTTGTCGTGAGGCCAAGGGGGAGCACCCACTGCCTTCTCACCCAGAACCGACTAGAGCGCTGTTGTGCTCACCAGACAGGAAAATGCATGCTCACTTCAGCGAGTTCATTTGCAGGGTGCAGGGAGGCTGGTGACAGCAGGCACCGTCTGCAAAACCCCAGCTGTCATTTACGGGCTGCATCCATGAGTCAGACGCGAAGAGGCATTTGCCAGCCCCAGGCCGGGTTGTAAGACACTTCCTCACACTGAAACAGTCTGAGCGAGTGGATTCTCAGACTAAACAGTTTGCCTGATGACAAATCAAACACATACACAAATATATTTGCTGGATACTATAAGTCCCAGCTTATAGCCATCAACTCAGAAAACCCAAATCAAAAGGAAACTCCAGAGTGACTTCAAAGGAATGACTCATAAATCACAGCATATTAAAATGTGCACTATAAATTAATTGGAAAAACCCTCTAAGAGCTTTCAGCTTACTGAGCCATGCGTGCTGTTCCACGTGAGTCTGCCCATCAGAAAGAGGCTAGGGGTTTGCAAGAAGAGTCCTGGAATGGGGTACTTGGAAGAGCCAAGGGCAGCCAACGCCAGCACTGATACACCTGCCCCATGCTGAGAGTGACCCAGATGTTATTCTGTGACGACAGAATGTGTAGCCTTGGGGAACATTCCACCCCTGCGCATTGGCCTCGGTGCATTTCAGAATTGCAAGCAAATTAGGATTGAGGGAGCCTGAGCTTCTGCCCTGTCAAAGCGGATCATTCTAGACCTGGGGGGGGCACAGCACAGACCATTCTAGACCTGGGGTGGGCACAGCACAGACCATTCTAGACCTGGGGGGGGCACAGCACAGATCATTCTAGACCTGGGGTGGGCACAGCACAGTCCATTCTAGACCTGGGGTGGGCACAGCACAGTCCATTCTAGACCTGGGGGGCACAGCACAGATCATTCTAGACCTGGGGTGGGCACAGCACAGTCCATTCTAGA